>SDVV010014868.1:0-14684 GCA_016164225.1 Gammarus roeselii
GTGTTGGACGAAGAGCGTAGATCGTGCAGTGTTGGACGAAGAGCGTAGATCGTGCGGTGTTGGACGAATAGCGTAGGTTGCGCAGTGTTGGACGAAGAGAGTAGATTGCGCAGTGTTGGACGAAGAGAGTAGATTGCGCGGTGTTGGACGAAGAGCGAAGATCGGGTGGTGTTGGACGAAGAGCAAAGATCGGGTGGTGTTGGACGAAGAGTAGATCGTGCGGTGTTGGACGAATAGCGTAGATCGTGCGGTGTTGGACTAAGAGCGTAGATCGTGCGGTGTTGGACTAAGAGCGTAGATCGTGCGGTGTTGGACTAAGAGCGTAGATCGTGCGGTGTTGGACTAAGAGCGTAGATTGTGCGGTGTTGGACGAAGAGCGTAGATCGTGCGGTGTTGGACGAAGAGCGTAGATCGTGCGGTGTTGGACGAAGAGCGTAGATCGTGCGGTGTTGGACGAAGAGCGTAGATCGTGCGGTGTTGGACGAAGAGCGTAGATCGTGCGGTGTTGGACAAATAGCTTAGATCGTGCGGTGTTGGATGAAAAGAGTATATATCATGCGGTGTTGGGCAAAGCAAACAGAGTATATCATGCAGTGTTATTCGGTCGGCGTAGATCGTGCGGTGTTGGACAAATTGCGTAAATCATTCGGTGTTGGAAGAAGAGCATATATCGTGCGGTGTTTGACGAAGAGCGTATATCATGCGGTGTTGGACTAAGAGCGTATATCATGCGGTGTTGGACGAAGAGCATACATCGTGCGGTGTTGGACGAAGAGCGTATATCGTGCGGTGTTATACGAAGAGCGTATATCATGTGGTGTTGGACGAAGAGCGTATATCATGCGGTGTTGGACGAAGAGCGTATATCATGATACCATGCGGTGTTGGACGTAGAGCGTATATCATGAGGTGTTGGACGAAGAACGTATATCGTGCGGTGATGGACGAACTCCGTGAAATGATCAGAGCTAATACAGCGCGACCGTCGCAGGGATAAAAAAGACAGCCAGTTTGCTGCAGAAATCACTGACAAGCAGACGGCAAAGCAACAATCATCAGTAACTAAAACGTTTGAAGAGTAAAAATAATTGAATGCAGGTTAATCGACCAAGGGGCGAGTATTGCGCGACAGCATATCACGGTATGTTCACTGTTCCAGCCATGGACGTGGTTACTTGACCTGCGGTCCATGAGAAGCGTGGGGTGGTTTAGACCACTCACGAACAAGCAAGCCGCACCACTACCATTCAAGGCAGTTAACCACAACTATCAAGCCATCCTATACAAACGGCAATAGCTGTGTCGTGAAAAGATCATCGGTAACTGCATATGCATAATTAGAATGCAGCACATATATTACAGCGACCGACACTAGGCCGCATCTCCCAGAAAGGGGGTGGCCGACGGCAAAGCGCACCTCACACCCTCACAACTTAGCCCTTTTGTGCTATAGGGTCCGGCCGGTACCCCCGCAAAATACACTCCTAAAGCCACACTGTTCCTCTCTAATTGCGCAGTTTGTACAGTCTCTAATCCTTTTGATCAGCACTCTATCGTACAACTTACTAACCACACATAAGACTGATACCTCTCGAGTTGCAGCATTCATTTCTATCTCATTTGCTCTTATAAAGCGGCACAATGCAGGCACTGCGCCACTCAATCGGTACCACGCCTGCCACAAAACACAATTTCAGTAACCTCACCAACCATTCGACAATCGTTACTCCGCCCTTCTTCAGGCACTCGGTCGTAACGCCATCCAAACCAGGGGCTTTCCCTGCTTTCATCACGTCCACCGCCTCCTGTACCTCTTCCTTGGTAATGTCCGCCACAAGTCTTTCTCCCAAAACTGGCATCCGAGCACCACTACCCACAGCAACAATGTCAGCCTGTCATCCTCGACATTCAACAACTCATCAAAATACTCGGCCCACCTCTTCCGTACATCACCACTTTCCAACAATAACTGGCCATTTTCATCTTTCACCACTTCCTCCTTTCCGGTCTTTAACTTTCTCACCCTCTTCACCTCTTTCCAGAACATTTTTTTTGTTTTCCTCAAAATTCCGGCACAACCGTCTGCCCCGCCGGGCATCAGCGTCCCTTTTGGCTCTCCTCACCACCCGCTTCACCTCGCGTCTCCTCTCTTTGTAGCTTTCATAAGCTACCACCGACTTCACCTGCAACCATTCCTCAAACGCTCCTCTTTTCCGTGCCACCGCCAGTTTGGCCTCTTCGTTTCACCACTCGCAACCTTTCCTTCTGCACCCGCCCACACGGCGCGCACCATACACCTTCTTCGCACATCTCAGCAACGCATCCCTTAACGCCTCCCATTCTTCCTCCACATCTCTCAGATCCTGTCCTCTCACGTTATTTTCTTCCCTCAACGCCTGCTGGAACTCCTCGGCTCTACTTCTCACATTCAGTCCACTCTCTTTTACTAACTCTCTTCCTCCTCCCAGTCGTTTGTTGCCCTCCCACTTCTGCTCCACTCTTAATCTACCTTCCACCAGCAGATGGTCCACCCTCCCCTCCCAACACCCGCACATCCAACAGCCTCCCTACCACTCTCCTCGCTATCAGCACAAAATCAATCAGTGCTCTCTCCACCACTGCACCAGGGGCCATCCTTACCTATGTGTTCTTGTGGATATCTCGCTTCTTGAACAAACTGTTCCCGACCACTAACTCCTGCTCCATACACAGACCTATCAGGTTTTATCCACAATCACTTCTACCGGGAACGCCATACCTTCCTATCACATTCTTTACCACTACATCTCCAACTCTCGCATTAAGGTCATCCACTACAACTACATTGAAATTACCTCCAAAACTCTCAATAAACTCACTCAGGTCAGTCCAGAATTGCTCCCTCTTCTATTCACTCCTCTCGCCGCCAGGTCCGTAAACACTCACAAATAACAATCTTTCTACGCCTAACTTGACTTTTACCCATATCAATCTTGAGGACACCTTCTTCCACTCGGTAACGCTACTAGCCAACCGAACACTCAATATCAAAACCATCTCTTCTCGTGCCCAACCTTCCTCCACACCAGACTTTCTTCCACTTCCCTCACCAAACTCACTTTCTCCCTTACCTTTCAATTTCGTCTCACTAAGCGCCAACACATCAAACTTCCTACTCACAAACACCTCACCAATCTCCCTCCTCTTTACATCATTCGTACTACAGCCACGCACATTCAGCGACCCTAACGATAGGGTTCGGAGAGGCGTGAGCCTTTCTTCCCCCTGCTCGTCTTGCCGTCTATGAGGAAGGGTTTTACAGGGAACGGGATTTCTAGCCCCTTCGCTCCGCCCCTTTTAATCGCCTTTTACGACACGCAGGGGTTACGGTAGCACGATTCTACTCCCGGCTACGGGGCTAATATGTGGCTACACGTGCCCATTAGATAATCGAAGCTAAACATCGTCCACCACAGCGGACCATCATGGCAGGTCATCTTTTGAAACAATGCAAGCAAGTACTGGCTATACCGTCAATAAATGTTGTGATAAATATCCCTGCTCGCTTCTGATGGCCCAACATGCTACCATATTCTCTCTGGCAAAAGGTGACCACTCACAAGTCAAGCCCATCAAATTACAGACCAGTTTGGTGGAGATCACAATCAGACGAAATAGTCAAATGAGTGATTATGGACGAATAGTACAGTTTCTGGAGAAGAATAAAGGGTTTGACTCAAAAAAACACAGTTTCAGAAATAAGGAGCATTATCAAGAAACATTTCGTGCATTGTGTGGAAATTTAAATATTTCAGTGATTTATCTGAATTTTAAAACATATGACAAAATCACAATATACTTTTAACAGAACTACAAACTCTGGTCTCCAGAAAAATATTATGCAGTAGCACAATCATTGTTGGAAAAGAAAACCTGCGTAATTTAGGCCTAGAAATGCTGCATTTGGTGAAAAAGTTGCATGGGTTGAACCATGAGGACCTTTCTATCATGAGATAAAAGAACAATGTTGACACTTCAGAAACACCTAATCCAACCAGTTATAGACCATTTGCTCTCCAGTCTGAATCACACCTAAGCAAAAAGATCTAGAAAGACTATAAGCAGTCGAAATAAGTTTAACATAGGACACTACAGAGGTAAAGAACTGGATAATCATTACACTATTAAAAGCCTTGATATTATTTTCAACCCACAGTCGATTTAAAAGATACAGGAGCATCAACACATGAAATATGCTGGTAGGTCACTCAAGCCATATAAATGATGTTCTGAAAACGATTGATGTCAGTAATTAGCATCAGTAAACGTGGCAAAGAAGGGGAATGGTTCAAGTTTATTTTGTGATAGGTAGCACGCAGGTGAAGAACCGCTTCGTGCATATTGTGTCTGGTTCCACTAATATTGGGCAATGACTTGAAAAATACTTGCAAGTGTTGCCGCTCAAAACTGCAGTAGCTGCAGCTAACGCACTCTGAACTCATGCCGTCTGGATTTGTGATGTTTGATTCGTTCAGCTAACACCAAAAAAACTATTAATGGACATATCTAGCATTATTTGAATGTTACAATGCAGGACTGTCTCTGCTGTTTGTCATCATCACACACCCTATTACAGGTTGAATGAGATCCATTACTATCTCTGCTATTTGTCACCATCACACACCCTATTACAGGTTAGATGAGATCCATTACTATCTCTGATGTTTGTCACCATCACACACCCTATTACAGGTTAGATGAGATCCATTACTATCTCTGATGTTTGTCACCATCACACACCCTATTACAGGTTAGATGAGATCCATTACTATCTCTGATGTTTGTCACCATCACACACCCTATTACAGGTTAGATGAGATCCATTACTATCTCTGATGTTTGTCACCATCACACACCCTATTACAGGTTAGATGAGATCCATTACTATCTCTGATGTTTGTCACCATCACACACCCTATTACAGGTTAGATGAGATCCATTACTATCTCTGATGTTTGTCACCATCACACACCCTATTACAGGTTAGATGAGATCCATTACTATCTCTGATGTTTGTCACCATCACACACCCTATTACAGGTTAGATGAGATCCATTACTATCTCTGATGTTTGTCACCATCACACACCCTATTACAGGTTAGATGAGATCCATTACTATCTCTGATGTTTGTCACCATCACACACCCTATTACAGGTTAGATGAGATCCATTTCCAGTATGCTTTAGTGGAGCTCACGTCAGAACTACGGTGAAGATGAAACAGTTGATCTGATATGTGGAAGGCTGTCGCACCAGCTGCTTCTTATAATTGGTGGAGCTCACGTCAGAACTCCAGTGAAGATGAAACAGTTAATCTAATCTGTGGGAGGCAGCAAACCTTCTGTCGCACCAGCTGCTTCTTATTATTGGTGGAGCTCATGTCAGAACTCCAATGAAGATGAAACAGTTGATCAATTCTGAGGAAGGCAGCAAACCTACTGTCGCAACAGCTGCTTCTTATTATTGGTAAAGCTCAAGTCAGAACTCGGGTGAAGATGAAACAGTTGATCTGATATGTGGGAAGGCTGTCGCACCAGCTGCTTCTTATAATTAGTGGAGCTCACGTCAGAACTCCAGTGAAGATGAAACAGTTAATCTAATCTGTGGGAGGCAGCAAACCTTCTGTTACAACAGCTGCTTCTTATTATTGGTGTAACTTAAGTCAGAACTCCGGTGGAAATGAAACAGTTAATCTAATCTGTGGAAGGCAGCAAACCTTGTCACAACTACTGCTTCTTATTATTGGAGGAGCTAAGGTCAGAACTCCGGTGAAGATGAAACAGTTAGTTAATCTGTGGAAGGCAGCAAGCCTTCTGTTGCAGCTGCTGCTTCTTATTAAGGGTGGCGCTCACGTCAGAACTCGGGTGGAGATAAAACAGTTAATCTGATCTGTGGATGGCAGCAAACCTTCTGTCGCAACGGCTCCTACTTCATGATTCAACATCGCAAAAAATGCACTGTTTTTCTTCAAGTAATGGACAATGCCGAAAGACATCTTGTGGGTTACAGCATAGCTACCACCTGACCCTCAACAGTGTTGATGCCTTGTGCAGTAACATCACCGCTGCATGTTGCGGTCACATTCGGCTGACGACAGTGCATTCAAGTAAAGAGTTGTCTTCACAGCCACTCAACAGAGGTTCATCAAGAGTACAGCAATATTACTTGTCTTATCGATTATTGAACCTGAGAATACTTGCGGTGGTTGACAAATGTGGCACACGATTGATCTCTTGTATTTCAGAGGGCACACAGTTAAATAATTGAAAAGCCTTGCTACTGGAACTGTTGAATGTCATCAAAATATTGCCGGTGTTCATGACCCTATAATTATTTGCACTTGAGCATAATGGGACCCAGATACTTAAGGCTACAGCACATTGTGTTGTGCTGACGCAGACACTGTAGCCAGTGGCGTGGGTGGCAAGGCCCTGTAGGCACTTCAATTTCAGGCTCTCTCAAAGTAAATAATGGCAAAACTTTCTATCTAAGAGATGACTGCCACACCTCTGTAGGCCTTACAATTAGAATTTCTTTTTATAGCATTTGAAACCTTTCAGGTTAGGGATGCAAAAAAAATCTTGCTCTCATAACAGCATTCCACAGAAGCTATGGAATTATACAATGCATAGCTACTTCTATTATTCAAATTAGTAAATACATACTATGAAACGTACAATCTCCGTGCAGGGATGTCCTAAACAAAACGGGAAATTTAAAACACGGTCTATCTTTGTAACCAATAGCTGCAAAATTGTAGGAGGAGAGACTACTTCTATAAAGAAGCACTATGTTTGAAACAAAAACAAAAAATCAAAATTATTAGCAAGGTCAATTAAAACATGCTTTGACTTATCATACATCAAAAGTTTTCAAATTACGGATTCCATGCCACAATAACTTGAAAACTGCAGAAGAAATTTCAATAATTTTCCACAAATTTCCTTATTATTATTACAGAAAAAAATAGCCTTTTCTAGTAGCACTTCACAAAAGTTTCCCGATGGTCTATTGCTTGCTAGGATTACTTCTCAACTGAATAAATTTAAGAGAGCATTACTACACAAGGACTGCCAGACCTTCTTGAAATCCTGGTCAAAAACCTTTTTGAAGTGTATGACACTCGATATTCTGATGAAACAACAACAGCACTGTGCATGTCAGCGTCTCCGACGGGCCTGAGAGAAAATTTCCTATACATAATGTCATCAGTTACGTCACCAGATGCGTTGCTATGCGTGTCCTGGGAGTGAAACACCAGAAAATACCTATTGCTGTTGTCATTTATGCAATCTATATCTATACTTTGCATTGTACTGTAATTCAATTTTTTTGTAATACAGTTTACTTACCGATTATTTTACATGCCAATTAATTATTTATGTTCCAAAATGTATATATTTGTGTTACAATAATTTTGCGGCATAGATAATTGCATTTTGGGACAACCAGTCATACAACATTCTACCGAGTCATAAATTCATTTTTTTAGATCAACACATTCATCTGCACTATAGAACAAGGGATACTCATAACAAAGCTTGGGTACAGCTTGGAGGGCCGAGCTTATTTGACACGGTACTGGGGACCCATCCTCACAGGCGTAGATGTTTAGGCTTGTGGAACAAGCAAGGGTGTCAACCGTTAAGGCGTTCAGAGGCTGAACTGGTGCGCATAAAGTGACAAGTCTGGAGTAGAAAGACTCCTAGACTAAATAAGTGAGATGAAAACTGGAGCAGCTCATGGGTTATTGACGGGCACTAAAAAAGTACATGCAAGAAATCTTGTTGGCGTGACAGCTACAGAAAAACGTGAAGCAATTGTCAAAAGGGGCAGGACCCATTCAATATAAACAAGCTACATATGCAAAATATACCTACAAAGGCAGTCAATGCACAGGGCATTGCATGGATCATCAGAACATTCATTACATCAATGCAGGTATGCATCGTGGTTCTTCATCTGAACTTTATGAAGAGGGGGTGAAATTCAACACTGAATATACACGAAATATGATAGACTGCCATACTGCAAATGAATCACTATCCAATCTAAAGTGGGTCATTGTTTCCATCAAGACAGGCCTGGAGGGCCGCCAAACTAACTTAACAGAATTATTACCATCAGTCAATGAACTGGACAGCTAAAGGGTGTGAGGTACGTCCACATGTCAACATGACACTAGAACCTGAGAGTTACCAAACAATCATAATGACTTTTTATCATACATTGAAATATGCTCCCTTAACACGATATATAAACAATAGCAAGCTTTTGTCGACAGCTGTTTACTGAGTGGGGGTTTTGTTCTCCCTTTCAGGGAGGAAGGAGCTGTACAGGTGAACAACAGGATGCTACCCAAAAGGAATATTCCCCAATCTATGCCTATTATTGCGTCTTGCACTAATCGCATGCCCGCTTATATATTAATTTTCACTTTACAAATTTCTGATTCAGCATTATTAAGTTATGGAGACGCAAGTTTGAGCCAAGGCATCACTGTATTGTCGAAAGATAGGAAAGGGTGTAAAACTGTCGTATATAGTCAAACGATGCGGTAGAAGCAACCGTCGCTGCATCTCAATTAATATCAGCCACCATAAGCCGGTGTAGTACTTGTTGTGGAAACAAATGCTCACCTAGAATTAACACATATAACCTTATCAAACTCATGAGTTGTTGGTCCAGTCAATCAACCTCCCTATACAAAAATGGCAGTTATGCATTAACTTCTTAGACAGTCTTTAAATCTTTACCCTCCTTACCCTTGCTAGGCAATTCTATTCTGCCACTCTATGGTAGCATTGATCGTCCCACGAGATAGTCGTGAAAGTAAGTGGATTGGCTATTCATCCACCTATGTATACAACTCTGTGTCACTTTCCTATCCCTTTCTCTATTGATTATTGTCGCCTTTGTTACCAATTTCTTTACACAATTTAAATTACGTGAACTTCATGTCACTAATAAAAATATCATCAAATTTCATATAATATTAAATTAACGTTTGCAACCAACTAGGCAAATAAGAGAGAAACTAGACAAATAATTTTGTTGGGAGACTTATGTGTAAACGCCATAAACAATTGCAAAAACAAGACGATAAGATGTAAGCTTCTCTGAGGAGGATTATTGATTAGATTAAGTTGACTCCATCCCCCCCAGAATAACGTAGCCATAATTCCCAGGCAGTAGCTGATTGATTCAACTGTTAGAATTGCAACGACTATGTCAAGCACCCACACTGAAGCCATGTATCTTGATTCCACATTCAAAAACAGGACAGTAATTCAGCTGCCCTTTTGATTAAATACCTTTGCTTCTCCTTGACCCCACTTCAACTTTCTTTGAGTTTGGTCACTCTCCTTTTACCTTTGCCTTTGTCTCTTACCCTTGCAATCCCCTTTCAGCAGTGCTACAAGCAAGCGAGGAGCAGCAGAGCCGGGGGAGGCCAGCACAGCCACATGCGCCAGTTCAACATTGAGAACAGCTATGTTAACACAGGTATAGGAACTGGAATTAGTGCCTACCATTGGCTATCACATGAACCATCTGTATGAATGACAAAATAAAAATTATACAACAGCACACTGTACAACAAAGAAGCATTTGAAGAAGCAACACATACAGACAGACAGACACATACCCACACACACACATGCCCACCCACACACACACACATGCCCACCCACACACACACATGCCCACCCACACACACACACATACCCCCACACACACACTCAACACAACCCACTACTCCAGCATCACAGCAAAATATCAACAAAAAAGGGGGTGGGGGAAGGTGGCACATCCTGCAGGTTGATCCAAAGCTAGGATCTCAACATGTTACAAAAGAACCTCCCACAACCTAAACAAACTCAAACAGATCATCCAAAAAACCCGCAACCAACTCTTTGAATGCAGCCAAGGAATCTGACTACACCACAAAACTTGGAAGACTGTTGCACAATTGAACACATTGTGTTCCAAAGAATCTCCTCTTGATGTCTCCTAACTAAAATCACAAATCAGGTTCTGCTTCAAGAAGCTTTGAACAGTTTAGGGCAGAGAACATTACCCACAGACCAACATGGAAGGGAGGACAAACTACTGAAAAGACAAGGGATTAAAAAGGAAGCCAGGGTGATTGAGGCGACCATAAGCAAAACCATGTTTTATGTCGTGAACAAATTTAAAAGGTTGAGACTTGACGTAATTGACTGTGTTCTCTAGTCATGAGAATACTATACAATCAGGCAATAAAACAATAATGTTGACTCTTTGGAAGCATCTAATCTAACCAGTTAGCTTATAGTTTAATGCTCACCTCTATTTTATTCCACATGAACAAAAAGACCTAAAAAGGTTTGAAGCAAATTAAACAAGACTCCCCTCAACAATTGCAGTGCTATAGGAAACTAATTATGAGGGCATAGAAGCATTAAAATTGTCACTACTCAATCTAAACACGTTTGGGGAAATTCAAGGTTATAAATATATATATGAAAAACTCTGGGAGGCTACTCAGTCAATGTCAATCAAAATATAGTAACAAAAGTAAACATGAGAAATCAGTCCCAGATAAGGAGAATGTTTTACTGCAGAGTGCATATCTGATGAGCAGCAATAAGATGTAAATAGTGACATTCAAGTTTCACATGTCTAGTATTCAATCGCAGTTGTCCCCTCACTGTGACAACAACTCTTCACATGATAGCAATGTCAGGCCGGATTCGAGCCAGAATGTGGCAGCAACATGCAACTGCTGACACAATGGCAGGAGTGGTGTCCTCACAGGTGTAGGTCAAGGGGCAACTACCCTGTGAGACCTGCTCTACAGTCAACAAACCCCATGTATCCAGGTAAGCAAGTAATGTTCATAAGTGCATACCCAAAGAAAAATTCACAGATTGCTTACCACGGGACCAAAAATATAGCTACTCTATGATTCAAAAAAGATCAGATAGATACTGTACTCATCATATTTATTAGTTCTTGATAAGCATCTGAAATATTAAAATCTACTAAGAGTATAGCCAGGTATAGTTTACTATGTATTGAAATAACAGATACCCTTTTCACAAAGCAGTCTTCACTGCCCCTAGTAACATTTAACTTTGCAGAAACTTGAGCTCAGAACTGACCTTGAAGAAGGCATGCACAATCCTGTCTCCCAGCGGATTGATGGCCAGCTCCGGTATCCTGAGGAAGTCCTCTCTGCTGAGGCAGCCAGCACCGCCCTTGTCCAGGCTGGTGAACCGACTGTACAGCCTTTCGATCTGGCTGCCAGAGACTGGAGAACCATCACAATATTGACTTAATTTTTCCAACTTGATTTGAATCATTATACATTTTTTGTCATACCTATGTCAAGCAACTCAAAAGCTAGACCATTTGATCCAAAGATGAACCCAAGCCCAAAATTCAGATGGAGTAGAAAAAAGTTGCTATAGTAACAACTTAATCCAACCAAAAGGTGCAAGTACGTCTTGAACCAATATATAGCTAGCTGGTCTAAATAGAGTCAAAAAAATACCAATTATTGAACATCTTAGGGATGTTATCACATTTTTGTTGGTTATAGATATTCAAATATTCAAAATAAATATAAATAAACTGTTGCATACTCACAGCCAGTATCAGCTTGAATATCCTTTATGTCAGCCTCTTGAAGTGCCACACTTCCTGTATTACCCATAATGCTGTTGATTACCTTTGAAGGATTTTTATATATTAGCTACCTATTTCAGAAAAAAGTCCTTCTATTGGATGCTACAGAGAAAAGGAGTCAAGATTAGATTAATAGGTTCATCTCCATTGGAGTTTTGATGTCATGGATAATTCTACCATCTGATGAATGCAGAGATGGAACTATCAGTGCCACCATATCCATAGTGTAACCAAGCCACAATCGGCAAACAGCATTTGTTGATGCAGTGTTACAGACTTGCGGCAGCTTGACCAGTTTTCAAAAATCTCCCTTTCATTCTGCAATCTAACAGAAAAGGAGTCAAGTGATTAATAACTCGGAATAAGAAATATCATCCGAGAAAATATGTACCTACAGCTTTCTTATTGCACTACATTTTTTCTTTTCGTATATTCATTTACTATACATTTATGGTAGCCATGTTTTATATATAGCTGATCCAAGTTAGATTGATTGTAAGTCTACAAACCATTATGTAGGTCATTTTAGTGGGTTTTCCACCAACCTTTCAAGTGTTTTCATTGGCAACTTTCCCTTAGATTATGTTGCACTTACGTTAACCAACCTCAAACCTTTTGAAGAGTCAAGCATTGAAAAGAATTCAAGAATTCCCACCCTAGATCATGTAGCTACTCCATTTGTGCTCATCTCTTAGAGCCAACACATAAATGTGCATCTTGGCACAATATCATGCAACAACAAAGGCCATGTGTTAATTATCTTAAGAGTGAGGAAACTAACAGCTGGGAAAAAGGTTATTACAAGTGATCTTAGCAGCTACATGTTTGTTTAGCAAATGGATTTAGGTCGGTGTCTAAAGAGCATGAAATTGTTCATGAAGCCAGTAAGAAGGTAAAAACAAGGAAGGACACGCCCACTGTCAGGGTAACTAATAGTTCAGCTGCCCGCTCACCGGAGAAGTTAATAACACAAGACACATCCATCCATCATCTAGGGGAGGATGGTGTTAGCTCTATGAATTGAAGAATCAGTCATTTCTAGACTGCATGGAGAGGTTAGCCCTTCAGGACATAAACTCAGTTTGGCTGTTTCAGGTTTATAATGTTGTTACTCTTTGTCAAATATCTTGATGTAGTGAGAGGTATGTGCCTTACTACCTAGTTTTAATATCAGTTTAGTTGTTCTTTATCCATGCCTGTACATAGCAAAACATCCATGTTAAATAGGCTGCCGATGTTCACGTGTTCAATTATTTGAGTTTGCCTCTTTCCTGTATGGAGTGGCTTGTTATTCCATACATTGCAATACGAATTTAATGTTCATTAAATTCACTCTGATCATTTGAGATGTAGCTACCTATTTAATATATTCATTAATACTATAACTTACATAAATGTTGATTTTGTTACACACCAGTCACCTATTTTAATTTAATAATATCCTGACTAAGAGGATCATTATCCTAACTTGCCTTATTTATCAGAAATTATCAACTATCATAACAGCTTCAGTTATATACATTACAGTAACTTTCAGGTCAGGTTGGGGCAAAAATACCTTGCAATCTTCCAATTGATAATGCAAAGTATATCTATATATATATATATATCTATATCTATAGCTATATATCAATAAATAATCATGTTGCACCACAGGAACAAATAAAAATGGATAACTAAGCAGTAGCAATCTATTTTTTGCTCTGATCCTCTGAATTACAAACTTGTAAGCTTGACATCAGTAAGCTGATCAATAGAAATAAGTTTTGTCCAAGTTGACAGTTTCTTGAGAGCAACAATTGCTGGTGACCTATGATGATGTTGGGAGACAGATTTGATGAAGGATATGTTGTGGATGTCATAATGCTGGACTTCTCAAAGGCATATGATGTGGTGAGTCATCCTGTGCTCTTGTCCAAGTTGGATTCCTTGGGCGTTTGTAATTCTTTGCTAGCCTGGATCTTACATTGTTACATTGCTTGCTGCTTTTCAAGTCGTTACTAATGATGACACCTAAATCTCTCTCTTCGGTGACGGGAATGAGTTTTATTCCAGACATTGAATATTTGTTTGTGTTTGGGGTTATGAAGACCTATGTGCATTACTTTGCATTTGTTGACATTAAATTTCATTTGCCACTTTTCTGACCACTCAACAATTTTGTTCCAAGTCTAGTTGGATCTGCTGACACTCTAGTTCAGTTTGCACTTTTCCTCCGATCTTAGTATTGTCTGCAAACTTGCTAATGTTTGAGAGTACGTTGCTATCGAGATCGTTAATGAATATTGTAAAGAGAACCGGCCCTAATACTGATTCTTGAGGCACGCCACTTGTAACGTTACCCCAGGGGGAGGAAGCTCCGTTAAGTACAACTCGCTTCCTTTCTGTCCGTAAGCCGGCATTTTATCCAGCTGTTAAGCTTGCCTCAAATACCGATGCTGTGCAATTTACTAATTAGGCGCTTGTGTGGGACTTTGTCAAAGGCCTTTTGAAAGTCAAGGTAAATGATATTGTTACGATTTTCAGTTCAGGGTCGCGAATAATTGGGTAAATCAGGGTTGAATGAAGATCACTTGGTTTCATAATTTGTCTTTTTCATAAAGAAATGGTAACACGTCAACAGGTGAAATCAAGATAGTACTGAAAATAAACACAAGTTACACTAGTGATTAGCAGCCAAAGATAGGTAACACGCGTAAGACGAGCGTGTGGTAGAGCCGTGTGTGCCTATAGCGTGGGAGTGTGTGGGTGTGTGTGTCGCCACTGGCCGGAGAGTGTGTGTCTGCACTCCCGTCTTCGGACCACGTCGCTCTTCTAACTGGCCTGGAGGCCATTTTGCCCTTGTTTAAATACTCGGTGGGCGCCTGATAACGTACCCTTGGTGCAAGGCAGGCTAGGCTAGCCCAGAATGCGAGCCGCGGTGCAGAATTTGTGCTTCTGAACCGCAACTCAAATGATACCTACAGCCCCAATA
>SDVV010014869.1:0-14684 GCA_016164225.1 Gammarus roeselii
CATGACGGGTGACCAAGGTCTGTAACCTGTAACGATTGCCATCAAATTGTAAATCTACGACATTGTCTTTTCGTAATTTATGTGAATTTCTTACCTGCAATTTTTATGGCTTTACAATTTTACGTTTTGTCTTTTCCTTTCATAATATAATGAACATTTGTGACCTAGAGTTTAAAAATGGTTGCCCATTCAGGAGTTTTGATCAATCATTGTGAATTTCCATTGCGTCATTTCCTTGTGATGTATCAACATAGTAACTCAAGGAGCCTCTTAGAAACATATTTAATAATGCCTTTTTATTAAGAACTTAGTATCATGAATACTGTCGAACTGTCCAACTTTTTATACTCCATAGATTGCTAGGACTAGTTTCGCTTTCTGAACGAAAACGATTAAATATTCTTATAATCTTTTAAGCATACGTTCCGGGAAAACACGTTAAACTAATGACTTCTACACAGAACAACTTCAAAAAAATTCATTCATATGTCAAATCAGAAATCCCGCTACTCTCGTGTTCTATTTGCGCTATGTTATCACAAACAGAAACAGCTGATTTCCCTGCAGACCAGCTACGGCATGTGTGCACAGGACTAAAGTGAAGAGGTACCCCAGGCGATGCATTATACTGCTTGCAGGGTAAATTTTGAAAGACTGGTACAGTGACTTTTATGATTTGAACAAAGCAAGAAAGATTTCTTCTAAAATCTATTTCGAGTTAAAAGTGTGCTACTGTTGTAAATGTTGTTGTAATTCGTGAGTAAACATATGATTTGACCATGTGTCTGTCAATGTGCAGGTTTTGTAATTGCATGCAGAGTTATATGTACTGTGTTTTCATGTGTTTTCAAGTGTAGGAAAACACAACAAGACTATTAGCCCAAACTAGGTTGCCTTTTGATAGCAATATAGCAAGTTCTAAATTAGAACGTCTAGGAAAGCTTCATCTGCCATTTCTGTTATGACATCATGAAATGGAACGGTTTAGCTGTTTATCGGCGATTTATGTAGAACTTATCGAGCCGAGAGTTAGACGTTTCGATTGTATCGCTGTTGACCACCTCCGCTGGAAGTTTGTTCCCGCCTTCGACAAAAAGATACATGAAGAAACTACGCGTGATGTGGAGTGAGAATTTTTTCCCAACGATTTTGTATTTATTGTTCCTAGTCACTCCGTTCGTATCAAGAGTGAAAAGGCTCGCTCGGTCAACGTTTTCCTTACCCTTCATGTTCTTCCACACTTCAATCATGTCGCCTCTGACTCTACGTTTCTCTAAAGAATAAAGATTGATTTCACGTAGCCTGTCGTCGTACGATTTATTCCGTAGCGAAGGGATGAGTTTGGTAGCTCTTCGTTGAACCTTCTCTAATTTAATAACGCCTTTTCTGAGACACGGAGACCAAAATTGAACGGAATACTCGAGATGCGGTCTAACAAATGCATTATACGTATACCATGACCATACTGTCTTTGTTTTTGTACGAGATAGTGCAGGATATCTTACCTAGCATTTTGTTGTGTTTCTTGGCGGCATCGTTACATTGCTTGCGACCCTCTCAAGTCGGTACTAATGACGAGGCTTAAATCTCTCTCTTCGGTGACAGGAATGAGTTTCTTTTCGGACATTGAATATCCGTATTTGAGGTTATGAGGACCTATATGCATAACTTTACATTTGTCCACATTAAATTTCATTTGCAACTTTTCTGTGGAATGAGAGAGTTGGGATTTTTTATGCAAGTGTCCAGAAGAACTCGAGTCAACATCGCATTCGTTGAGCGACCATTGCGTGTATATTTGAACAGATATAAAGAAGCTAGTTAACCTTTGTCTAGTTATTGTGAACACTTATCGTGATAATTCTGCCCCCGTCAGATAATAGCCACGGATCATCGCTGTGCTCAATGGCTCACGTTATTAGCCAAACACTAAACGCTAGTCCGTGAAAATCCGTTGATGGTTTGCAGTTACAGGATAAATTGCTTTATTGAACGATAATATTTCGTGAACAATGATCTGTTATGTAAACGTGGAACTGTTATGCTGTATTGCAGAAAATATAACTATCGTGCTGTAATGTAGAACATAGAACTGTTGGGCTGTAGTGTGGGCATAGAACTGCGATGCTGTATTGTGAACACAGAACTGTATGCTGTATTGTAGAAGAGAGAGCTTATATGAAGTATTGCAGAACATATATCTGTTATGCTGTTTTGTGATCATAGAACTGTCATGCTGTATTGTAGAACATAGATCTGTTATGCTGTATTGTGAACTTAACACTGTTATGCTGTATTGTAGAATAAATATCTGGTATGTTGTAATGTAGAACATCGAACTGTTATTCTGTATTTTAGAAGATTAACCTGTGATGCTGTATAGCACATGATAGAACTGATATGCTGTATTGTAGAAGATAGAACTGCTATGCTGTATTGTAGGAGATGGAATTTGTATGATGTTGTATGGGGAAAGAAGTGTTATGTTGTAATGTAGGAGATAGATTTGTTATGCCTCGTTGTAGAAGATGGAGCTCATGTGATGTATACTAGAAAATCGAACTGTTATGCTGCATTGCAGAAAATAGAACTGTTATGATGTATTGTTGCAGATGGATCTGTTATGTTGTATTGTAGTAAATAGAACTGTAATGCTGCATGCAAAAGATAGAACTGTTACGTTGTACTGAGAGCATATAACTGTTATGTTGTATTGTGAACATAAAACTGTTGTAGTGCATTGTAGAAGAGAGATCTATTATGCTTAATTGTGGAAGATAGTACTGTTATGATGTATTGTAGACGATTTGAATGTTATGCTGTATTGTGGAAGATAGATCTGTTATGCTGCGTTGTGAGCATATAACTGTTATGATGTATTGTGACCATAGTGCTGTAATGCTATATTGCAGAAGATAGAGCTGTTGTGCTGTATTGTAGAATATAGAATTGCTATGCGGTATTGTTGAAGATAGAACTGTTTTGCTGTATTGTAGAAGTTAGAATTCTGATGCGGCATTATAGCAGAAAAAAACTGTTATGCTGCATTGTTGAAGAAAAATGAGTTATGCTGCATTGTAGATGATCAAACTGTTATGCTGTGTTGTAGAATATAGGACTTTTTTGCTGAATGGGGAACATCGAACTGTTATGCTGTATTGTTGAAGATAGAACTGTTGTGATGTATTGTATAATATATAGCTGTTATGTTGTATTGTGAATGTAGAACTGTTATACTGTATAGTAGGAGGTAGACCTGTTGTGCTGTATTGGGAAAGCTCGAGCTGTTTGTTATGTTGTATGGTAGAAGATAGGACTGCCATTTGGTAATGCAGAATATATAACTGTTTCGAGTTATTGTTGACGATAGAACTGTTATGTAGAGGATATAACTGCTATGATATATTATATAATATAGATCTGTTATGCTACATTTTAGAAGATAGAACTGTCATGATGTATTGTAAAAAAAAGAATTGTTTTGCTGTATTGTGAACATTGAACTGTTATGTTGTATTGCTGAAATTGTAGGAGATGAAACTGCCATGTTCTATGGTAGAAGATAGAACTATTGTGCTGTATTTTAGAAGATAGAACTGGTCTGCTGCATTGTAGAAGATAGAACTGGTATGCTGTATTGTAGAAGATAGAACTGTTATGCTGTATTGTAGGAAATAAAACTGTCATGCTGTACTGTTGAAGATAGAACTGCTATGCTGTATAGTAGAAGACAGAATAGTTATGCTGTATTGTAGAAGATAGAACTGTTATGCTGTATTATAGAGGATAGAACTGCTATGCTGGATTATAGTATATAGATATTTTATGCTATGCCGTAGAAGATAGAACTGATATGTTGCATTTGAGAAGATAAATCATAAACGAGATTATAACCTTGTTCAGTCAACATTATTCAAGTTTATATTAATAAGATCGATTCATTTAATTAGTGGAAAGCTGTTATAATGTGTTTGAAACATTTAATTCTCCACCTGTGGAAAGCTGTGAAAATGTTATAAAACCTTTAATCCTCCATCAGCGGGAAGCTGAGGAAATGTGTTTTGCAACCTTCTATTTTTCATTAATGAGGAGCTGTGATCATATGTCTTATAACTTCTATCATCTACCAGTGGGAAGCAGGGGAAATGTGTTTAATAACCTTTTATCCTCCACTAATTGGAGGCTGTGGAAATGTGTTATATAACCTTTAATCTTCCATTAGTGGGAAGTTGTTGAAATATGTTTTATAACCTTTAATCTTACTTAGGAGGCTGGGTAAAAATAATTTCGAAGATATTTTAGTATTTTATTAGAAATTAATTAGAAATTTCTCATGTGGAATCAAAACGAGCACCACTTTGTGATTGGTGGCTGCATCGAGACGTTGTCGCTTACGACGTTATAGGAGTTCATTCTCATGTTGGTTTCATCTTCTATAAAATTATTTACAATCCGTAAAATTTGTTAACCTCAGCATATGAAGGTATTTAACGTATTTTTGACTCGTGTTAGATAATGCCAAGAGGTATTCAGAGGTTGACTGGATGCATCATCTTATGAAGACATTCATTGTATTCTTAAACGGACCATTTACCGTGCAGAAGTTCCCGGTTCCATATTGTGCCGGTGTCAGGACCAGCGTCGTGTGTTCAGTTATAATTATTGAAGCCTGATGCCCTCTGAACACTGACGGGACCACCATCAGCAGCTGACTGGCCAAATACTGATGGGACCGCCATCAACAGCTTATTGGACCAATAATTATGGGACCGCAGTCAGCAGCTGACTTTCCAAATACTGATGAGACTGTCATCAGCAGCACGCTAACCGAATACCGGTGTGACCGCCATCAGTAGCTGACTGGCCGAATGATTGCAGGAATAATGCGCTCTCACTGTCAAGGCATTCAACTGAAGAGGGAGGAGGTGTCCCGTCACCATCCCCCCTTTCTTCAATTCTGGTGTCACGCCCTGTTGTGGCCTCCGCACTAACATCTCGTCAGTCACCATTGTGCCCTCCCTCCCTATTATAGCCTCCTGCATTATTGTTCTTCCAGTCTCATTTTGACCTCTCGTCCCATTTTGACCATCCGTGCCGTTGTGGCCTGTCACAATGAGAGGGGTTTCTCCTCCCATTGTGGCCTCTCGTCATATTGTGGCCTCATGTCCCATAAAGGACTGCGCCCTATTCTGGCCTCCAGCCCTATTATGACCTCTCGTCCCACTGTGGCCTCTCGCTCTATTATGGCCTCCCGTCCTATTGTGCCCTCCCACTCTATGTTGGCCTCCCGTCCCATTGTGGCATCATGCCACATTGTGTCCTCTCGTTCCACTATGGCCTCCCACCTATTGTGGCCTGGAATCCTATTGCTCTTCAGAGAGAAAGAATCGTTAATGCAAGCTAAACGCATCTGTCAACATTTATTAACATTTGATGAGGCTCATTGATACGTTGAGGTTAAGGAGAACGACCTTGCTTGGTGAAATGAAACAAACGCGAATGATGAAATGAAGCAAGGTAAAAATGAAACAAGCGCCACCACAATTTATTTCGCATCCCTTGTAGGCCCTTTTATTTGAACAACTTTCCTCCAAACTTCTAACCTGCCTATTACATGAGGCTATGAATTTGCTCCATGATCACTTGCACTTGTTTTCTTACTTTGGTTCAATGTTCAATAATAAAACAGCTGCGACCAGAACGCGGTTGCTTCACAATTTTTTTTTTAAATCATCAGGGAGTTCAGTTTGTTGCTTCCATTCAGAAAGAGTTACGAAAGGGAATCTCATGTGAACACTATACAAAATAAAGATGCGTTATCTCAAACAGAATGGATTGATAACTCCATTTCAACCACGAGGATAGTTGTGCGAGCAATGCGCCTGGGCAACACTGGGGTGGTGAAGGTTGGGTCGAACTGAGGGTGGCAAGGGTTGGGGTCCCATTGTGGATAGGGAGCCTTTGGATGACACTGTGGGTGGAGAAGGCTTGGGCCTCACTGTGGATAGAAAGGGTCTGGAGCACAACGTGGATAGAAACCGTTTGGGTCACACCGGACGTGGAGAGGTTTGGATCACGCTGTGGCCAGAGAGTGTTTGGGTCGCACTGTGGGGTGAGAACCTTTTGGTCCCACTAAGGGCAGAGAGCAATGGAGTCACACTGTGGGAGGCAGTTGGATCGCCTTGTGCAAAGAGAATTTTTGAGTTTTGCTTTGGCAATGAGAGTTTGGGTTACACTGTGGGTTGAGTGTGTAAGAAAACAGCAACAGACGTTTTAGCACAAACTCTGTTGCTATTTGATAGTAAGAGGATTGGTACTGAAATGAGCGTCTATGAGCGAAAGATCACAAAAGGGAAAGGTCCAGCCGTGACTTGAATGTTTCGATTGTCTTGCTGCCCACAACCTCCGCTGGAAGTTTGTTCCATTCTTCGACAACTCTATATGTGAAAAAATACGCGTAATGCAGAGTGAGAAATGCTTTCCAACGATTTTGTATCCATAATTCCTGTTCACTTCGCTCGCATCGCGAGTAAAAAGGCTCGCTCGGTCGACGTTTTCCTTCACAATTTTCCACACCTCGATCATGTCAACCCTGACTCGACGCTTCTCCTATGATTTAAAGTTGAGTTCACGTAGTCTGTCTTCGGAATTGAACGGAATACTCGAGATGCAGTCTAACAAATGAATTGAATAACTTAAGAATACCGTGTCTGTTTTTGTACGAGTAGCGCGGTATATTATATCTAGCATTTTGTTGCCTTTTGTGGCAGAATCGTTACATTGCTTGCTGCTTTTCAAGCGGTTACTAATGATGCCACCTTGATCTCTCTCTACGGTAACAGGAATCATTTTCTTTCCTGTCATTGAATACTTGTGATCGAGGTTATGAGGACTTCTGTGCATCATTTTCGCTATTGTCCTCGTTAAATTTCAGTTGCCACTTTTTAAAATAATCAACCGTTTTGTTCATGTATTGTTGGATCTGCTGACACTCAACTTCGGTTAACACTTTTCCTCCTATCTTAATATCGTCTGCAAACTTGCTGATGTTCGAAAGCAACTTTTATTTCGAGATGTTATGCAGAGGACTGGACCTAACATGGATCCTTGAGACACACCGCTTGTAACACTACCCAAGGAGAAGAAGCTCCGTTCAGTACAACTCGCTGCCGAAACTGTTCAATTTGCTAACTAGGGAGAGTTCGAGCTAGCAAGTTCCGGTGAGGCATCTATTGTCGTATGTCGGTTTGGATTATTTGGCTGGATGAAATTTCTTTTTCTAAGTATCATAGGCTAGTCATCCGCCACCTAACATAATTCAACCTATCCTTACCAGTTAAAGTAACATACGAAATCAATTGATTGAAGTGCCAATGATAGCCTCCTAATATTATAATTACTGATCTTCAGAGAATGAGTTTTGGATTTGAAATATTTTTAGTATAATGACTTGTTGATAAAGTTAAACATGTAATGCATTTAGCATCTGATCTTCTTCAGCGTTAGATATTCTGAATATAACATTTACTTTTCAAATGCAATCAATAACAACATATTACTATTAGTAGTTTATGCATTAATAGTTACATCATTACAATCAATGAAGGTTGCTGAAGGACATTCCCAATTGTTTAATTGGTTGAACTGAAAAAAATCATTATAAATATTTCATGTGGCCTCATCTACAAGCAGATTATTTTTTCTACCACAGGTTAGTGCAGACATGCACAAACTAACGTTGTCATTCGGTCCCACGTCGTCAATCACATGAATCGCTAAGGCCTTTATTAATTAGAACGTGTTATATTCCTTTTATGGTACGTGAAGTGTTTGCACAACGCTCGTCTATGACTGCAAGCTCTTTTACTTTAAAACGAGACTAGGCCTATCAAAGAACCAACAGGCTCAAACGAGACTAGGCCCATTGGAAAGCCAAGAGACCCAAACGAGACTAGGCCCATTGGAAAGCCAAGAGACCCAAACGAGACTCGGCCCATTGGAAAGCCAAGAAACCCAAACGAGACTAGGCCCATTGGAGAGCCAAGAGACCCAAACGAGACTGGGCCCATTGGAAAGCCAAGAGACCCAAACGAGACTAGGCCCATTGGAAAGCCAAGAGACTCAAACGAGACTAGGCCCATTGAAAAGGCAAGAAACCCTAACGAGACTAGGAACATTGGAGAGCCAAGAGACCCAAACGAGACTGCGCCCATCGGAGAACCAAGAGGCCCAAACGAGACGAGGACCAATAGAGAACCAAGAGGCCCAAACGAGACGAAGACCATCAGAGAAGCAAGAGGCCCAAACGTGACGAGGACCATTAAAGAACCAAGAGGCCCAAACGAGACGAGGACCATTAGAGAACCAAGAGGCCCAAACGTGACGGGGACCATTAGAGAACCAAGAGGCCCAAACGAGACGAGGACCATTAGAGAACCAAGAGACCCAAACGTGACGAGGACCATTAGAGAACCAAGAGGCCCAAACGTGACGAGGACCATTAGAGAACCAAGAGGCCCAAACGTGACGAGGACCATTAGAGAACCAAAAGTTTGCCGCGCCTATAAAAGCAAGTGCGAGCTCTGCAAGCTTTTTATTGCATGACCAACGCGTTTCACAAAACATTTGCATCTGCAACTGGCAGCAAGAACACGCGCCTCCAGCCAAGTAGATCTCCGGGTTGATGAGTCTGGAGCCCTGGGCAGAAACTGGAACACTTCAAAATTGCGGAACAAATGAATGTTTACCCTGACAGGGCAGTTAACTGAATGCTATGTTGTAACAATTTGATAAGCTCTACCTCATTCGGAAGTGATACTTTGAACGGAAATGATTTGTAACAGTTTTCTTCTCACCATTTCAATGAAAAAGCGAACACCTACGAATGTATGCCTTGATTACTACTAATAATTGTTCGATGGTAATCACCACATCATATTCATAAATGGCCTGTGACTCGTTCCCCACTTTAGTTACAAAAGGAACACTAACAAATGCAGGTCCTGGCTATTTTTAGAAATCGTGCAATGGTATTCACCGCATTACATCCATTAATGTACGCCTTGACTGCTTCAGGAAATCGTGCTATGGTAGTCACCGCATCACATGCGGTGACTCGATTGCTTCTGGAAATCGTGCAATGGTATTCACCGCATCACATGCATCAATGTACGCCTTGACTGCTTCTGGAATTCGTGCAATGGTACTCACCGCATCACATGTTTCAATGTACGCCTTGACTGCTTCAGGAAATCTTGCAATGGTATTCACCGCATCACATGCATCAATGTACGCCTTGACTGCTTCAGGAAATCTTGCAATGGTATTCACCGCATCACATGCATCAATGTACGCCTTGACTGCTTCAGGAAATCGTCATACGGTATTATCACATCATATTCTTTTACCCAAATTGTAATTTATGTCTACGTGAAATTCTATTTTTCACTTTGTTCGTCAAGCCGATTTTTTAAATTGGGAAGTATATTACCCAAAAAAATGATTTGGAATGAGTATACATTCAGACGAGAGCATGACACAAAATATAGCTACCAAGTAATGAATGCTTACCAGCCTCCGTGATCAGTAATGGTACATAGCAACAAGATTAACGGCCATCTTACCAGCGTCAGTGTTCAATAATTGTTCAATGCAACAAGATATAGCGGTCATTTTACCATTTAACCAGCGTCCGTATGCAATAATGGCGCATGGCAACCAGACGAGGCGGCCATCTCACCATGTTACCAGCGTCTGTATTCAATAATGGCGCAATGCAACAAGACGAGGCGGCCATCTCACCATGTTACCAGCGTCTGTGTTCAATAATGGCGCAATGCAACAAGACGAGGCGGCTATCTCACCATGTTACCAGCGTCTGTGTTCAATAATGGTACAATGCAACCAGACGAGGCGGCCATCTCACCATGTTACCAGCGTCTGTGTTCAATAATGGCGCAAGGCAACAAGACGAGGCGGCCATCTCACCATGTTACCAGCGTCTGTGTTCAATAATGGCGCAAGGCAACAAGACGAGGCGGCCATCTCACCATGTTACCAGCGTCTGTGTTCAATAATGGCGCAATGCAACCAGACGAGGCGGCCATCTCACCATGTAACCAGCGTCTGTGTTCAATAATGGTACAATGCAACAAGATGAGGTGGCAATCTTGATGGGAAATGTTGGGCATCGAAATTAAATCAATTCATGAACGGTCACAGTACGATGAACTTTACTGTGCGAAGTGCTGCTCATCTTGACCGTCATTATCTACGATAAAGACAACAAGCGACTAAGATTGGGTTAAATAGTGTTGCAGTGTCTTTCTTTCAGAAGTCCATTAGAGGATTGCTTCATGGGAAGCTCAGAGCTTGAGGGGGGGGGGGAGTGGAGGACCGGCCAAGGGATGACGGAGCAAAGGGGGAGGGCGGGGGGGAGGGGGCGGTTAGGTCTTTAGAAGAATGAAGATAGTTTTATTTTAGTCCTGTCCGTTATGAGCAAAGTTTTGGACAAAGTACTTCATGCTAGACTATATACTCAGTTGTAATATAACCTACATGGCCCCGATCATATGATTTCCACACTTTCTGGAATACAGAACCTGCCTTATAAAGTTTACCGAAGATGTAATTGATGTGTTTGACAGTGGGAAAGTCACTGTTTCAACTTTATGGTCGGAGCAAAGCCTTTGATTGCGTGATATATGAAACTTTGTAGTGAAATTACAGTATTCTGAAGATATTTCATCTGACAAGAGTTAGATAAAGAATTTTCTTCTTGACAGAAAACGCATAGTGAGTTGGAATAGACATTCATCATCTGTCAGCTCACTAAATATGCGGGTGCCACAAACGTCGTTCCTTCGGCTTTGGCTCTTCATTACCCCCCTTGATGACATCGTAAAGACTAGGGACAGGTGATTTTTCAGTTTATTCAGCCGAAAAAAAATTTAAACGATACCATTCTTGTTATGTATAAACAATGGGTCCACATTTCCAAACTGTTCACATCCAATAATTTTACGCTAAATGTCGACATTATGCAGGTAATTTTTTATAAGTAAAATGCCCATTTTTACCTCGCAGGTCAACCAATGGGTACATTCAATTAAAACAATACCCATTTCTAACAAAGGTCAATCATTTTCCTTGCATAAACAAAGTTTCAGGGTGTAACAGTGGACCTGAGACTTAATTAGAATGATCACGTCTCTTTGTGGCCAGAAATAATCCAAATTTATAGTGTCCTGCTAAAGATACTTTCATTAATGAAAAAACAATGTTCAAGTAACCAAAATCTCCCGTTATCTCGTTCATGTAGAAATCAGATAAATATCAGATCCATATTCTTGGATTGATTAAAATTCTACTTCCTGGGCAAATGAAATGTCATGCTTACTACGCAGCTGCACGGTTTAATGTCATGCTAACTACGCAGCTGCACTGTTTAATGGCATGCTAACTATGCAGCTGCACGGTTCAATGGCATGCTAACTACACAGGTGCACTGTTTAATGTCATGCTAACTACGCAGCTGCACGACTTTACAATTTGTGCGAAACTAACTGGGAGTAAATGTAATATACAACGTTATGTTGGACATCTTCCACGCTTTGTCTTATTGAATGTCAATTTGAACAGTAAATATTGTCATGATAAATTGAATCTGTCAACTTTACTTATTTACTTGTCGTGAAATCAATAATCCAATGTATCGTTTATGTCAGTCATTATATATTAAACAATGCAGAATCATTTGCTTAGATGTAGAGGTAGATTAACTGGCTGACCTTAGTTTTAGGTTGATATTAAGTAGATCAAAGTGGCAAATGTGGATTTCAGAACAGCTCGCCTGAACGAAGTCTTGGGACATACCATCTGTGTGTTCGTGTGTTCTGAAATCTTATAATTTTGTCTGCCTCTAATTGTCCCTAAATACATTCGAATTCCTAGTTGGGTATGTCCAACCTGAATCTCCTAATTATATTTCTTATTGAATGGTTCTCTAAATGATTACTTCAAATTACTGTCGATTGATTAGCAGAGTGGGAAAGCTGAAGTTTTTTTATCTGTTTGGAATATTACTTAGCAGCTGAGTGATGTGGTTATGCCACTTTGCGTCCATCCCTTCAATTGACGATCAACTAATATGTCGCATCAAACTCAATGCTATTAACAGATCATTGCATAGCACTCGATTCCATTTATATTCGACTTTGATAGTGGGCCGTTTCATTTGCTGAATATTTCTTCTTTGCCAACAAGTGAATTATTTATGATGACCTTGGTTTCAATCTCTTGATTAGCGTTTTACTGCAAGAGGATAAACTGAGATTAAATTTATAATATCTTTAAAATCAATGGTTCTGTGAATTCAGGTCAACCCTGTTTTCTTATTGAAACAGGTGGAACGATAGTTCATGTCAACCCTGTTTTCTAATCTAAGAGGAGCGGCGATAGATTGTCAACCCAGCTTTCTAATCTCAACAGGAGTGGCGATGATCCATGTTAGCCATGCTTTCTAATCAAAATAGGAGCGGCCATAGATTGCCATTCCTGCTTTCTAATCTAAATACAGTAGGATGAGCGATGGTTCATGTCAAAACTGCTTCCTAATCTAGAAATGAGCAGCGATAGATTGTCATCCCTGCGATAGTTCATGTCAACACTGCTTTCTAATCTAAGCTGGAGATGCGATTGTTTATGTCACCCCTGCTTTCTCATTTAAACAGGAGCGGTGACGCGGTGTCATATCAATAAATATTTTCGATTTGTTAATGTTGATTTGTGACATTTCTGGGAGTTTTTTATTCCTACTGGTGTACTTATTGGGGGAAAATTTGTGCTGTCGTCAAGCATTACGAATTCTGATGCACCCTGCTTCGAACAAAGTTAGGCAATTTTGCATATGAGAATCAGTCATTGTAACAGAAGTGACATCCACTGGAACAAGGAAGCTAAAGGTTGGTGATAATCATAAATTCACAAGCAAAGTCAAGAAGCTCTTCCGCTCCCCTGTCCACTCTGCGAAAGGTTTGTGTTGCTCATAAGTAACGTCCCATGAAGCTCCTCCGCGCCCTGCTCCAGTCCCCCGTTGAAGGTTTGTGCTTCTCAGAAGCCATGACAGACGAATTTATTCCGCTCCCTGATCCAGTCCCCCGTTGAAGTTTTGTGCTTCTCAGAAGCCATGACAAAAGAAGTTCTTCCGCTCCCTGATCCGGTCCTCTGCTGAAGGCTCGTGATGCTCGTAACCAACGTCACATGAGGCTCTTTCGCTCTAAGCTCAAATTCTCCGCTGAAAGCATGTGTTGCTCACAAGCCACACCCCATGAGGCTCTTCTGCTCCCCGCTCTGGTCTTCTTCTCTATTTCTGTTATTTCATGTGCGAGGAGACTCACACAGCGAGGCTGATCGGATCATTTTTTTCCTGTCAACATCCCTCCGCTACCTCGCTCTTGCACTGTCTTAGAACGCTTGCTGGCCGTGGCTCGGGCATCTCGCAGCTTAAGAGAGCGCAAGTGTTCGAGAAACACTTAGAAATTTGACGGTCTTGAAGAACGAAGTACGACAGAGAAGTTCGCTTCCGGTAAGAATGTCCATAAGTAATGAGAAGTTTACATAATTAAATTGTATTCTATATTTATTACGAACTGAGAAATCGTTGAAACATTGATTCTTTACCTGAGTTCGTTCATTTTTAAACGTGTATATTATTAACCAAATAAGAGTTGATGACTAGCGGCAACTGACTACTATGGTTCACTGACCGCAGGATCAGAACTGAAGAATGTCTGCTGAGATGGGATGGCAGAGCTTATGTGATGGTACATTTTAACGTGATGGGGTCCAATGAGTGATAACTAAAGATTAAAATTGATTAGACAAAATTCCTAAAATGTCCGTGAGGAAACTTCATACAAATTTTTTGTGAATATATGAGCATTGGTAAAGCAAGAAACGAGAGTTAATCTCGGGAAATAAGTAAATTCACTGTTTCTCCGAAGTGTTTCAGTGCCCCCTGCATACAAACTTTTTTGCTGCCCCTGTGTTCCCTGCCCTTCAACAGCACTGCTCACGGCTCTTTAAGCCAGGCGAACTCAATCCCACTCATGGTAATGAGCGAGTGCCGATAAGTAATCAGTAGGATGGAGCTTATCGCGGCTCTGCATGCAATGAGCCGCTAACGATGGCCTCTTACGAGGGCGCGGAGTGCCAGTCGATGGTCCTGACAGGTGGTCTCAGCAAATGCGGAACAGGGGGAAGATTTTTCTTCGATTTTTGAACATTATTTACATATCCAAGGTATTTAAAATGATTGTCATATATAATATCAAATATCTAGTTTCCATCCAAGCTGATTCTTGCTGATTTTCAGCTGATTTTTTATCTGATTAATATAGTTTAAACAATTTATATATTTACTGGATTCATTTACGTTCATGTGCATATGACATGTCAAATTTACTGACTTGGACCATACTGGACCGACCTGATGTTATCGCTTGATATTGAATTGAACGGAATATTTCTGTTTGTTATTGTTCAGCGTCTAGACATTTATAAGATTCCAACAGGGGTGGCTTAAGTTGATTAAAACAAGTTTCATGTATATTTGGTCGGTTTTCAAATACTGTTGTCATTTGTGTTATTAAAAATATACATATACCTATATTCACATTTATATA
>SDVV010014870.1:0-14684 GCA_016164225.1 Gammarus roeselii
CCTATACATATGTATTTTTATTTCGTATTTGTAGATACTTGTAATTATGCAAATTACAGACCTTTCTCTACTCTTTCTTATTAGGTGCTGGAAGCTGCTGGATTAGAGGGTTGCGTCTTTTCCAGACAGCGAGTATTTTGTGATCATCCACCACTTTGGGTCATAGCTAAAACTGATTAATTCTGATGCCATTTTGTAATTTCTGGACACAGCGTACACCTCGCTGAATGGAAAGGATTGTTTAATGGTAATCTCCTACGTGGGAGCCTATTATGACTCATGTTGAGGCTCCGGTGGAAGTGAGGCTCAAACCAAATGAATTGTAATTTTCCTTGATTTGTCTCAGGCTTCTGACACTGTCAATCACTAAATTCTGTTGAACAATACGGTTCCCGAAGTGGTCCATATTGTTCAACAGAATTTTGTGATTTAGAAAGTCGGAGGCATCAGTCATATCATTATGATAGGGTAGAAACAAGAGAGGTCTCAGCACGGATCCCTTTGACACACCGAGAGCCACATATGAGTCGAGGTGCTACTTCTTACCACAACAAATTGAGTACGCTGTGACTTATAGGAGCAAAACTACGTGTTCTATGAACACGTGGTTTTGCTCCTATTAGTCACAGCGTACTCAATTTGTTGCGGTAATGTGGCACTCGGTGTGTCCCAGGGATCCGTGCTGAGCCGTCTCGTGTTTCTACTCTTTAATAATGATATGCCTAATGCCTCTGACTTTCTAAATTTTGTGCACTTCGCTGACGACACCCGATTTTGCGTCTGATAAAAATATTCCTAACCTTGTCTCTATGGTAAGCTGGGAATTAACAGAAGTCGATGAGTGGCTCTGCGTTAATCGTCTGTCTTATAAGTATTGATAAGACTTCTCATCTCCCATGTAAAATTGTCAAACATTGTCGATGTAAATACAATAAATTGCCCGTTGGAACGGATATCTAAATCAAAATTTCAATCGGAATAGTTATATTTCCTTCAACGATCATTTTAATCGTTATAGTTATAGATGATCATCTTTCCTTCAACGATCATTTTGAGTTTGTTGTTAAATAAAATTTCTAATTACACCGGAATTATTTACAAGCTGTCCCCCTTTCTTTCCCCTCATGTTCCATTGGAACATTATTTCTCATTCGTCTTCCCCCATGTGGTGTATGGTGTGACAGCGTGGGGATCGGCTGGCCTCACTAATGCATGGAGGCTGCATGCGGTGCACAACAGAGCAGTTAATGGCCCTCATGCAAAGTATTTCTGACCCTGACAATTATCCCTCCAATAAATTGCTTAAAAGTAGTGACATCTTTCGTTTTTTTTTCCTCAATAAACTTGTTCCGTACGGTGGTTTTAGATAAACACCACCAGGTCAATCGTAGAATCTCGGCGATCCAAACTGATCATCGAGATTTTACTAAATTCAAATCTTCGAATAATCTAAATTTTCCTCTCCACAAAAACTAAGGCCCAACAATCTTTTGTATTTTGCTCTATGAAATTTTGCAATGCTCAGCCACTTGATTTAAAAGGATGCATTTCGCTGAGATAATTCAGGGTCAAACCTAATAGGTATATTCTCACGTGATTTTTTGTGTGGCTTGTTGAATCTTTATTCGACACTGCTTAGTCTTTTATCCGTATCATTCGTATCTATGTTGCTTATTCTTATCCTAATTTGACACCATTGATTACTGCACCTTTCTAGCTGTTTTAATATGAAACTATCTGAATATTTATGTCTTTCAATTCCTTATCAGGAGGCGCTTCAGGTGGTTACTGTCCTCATTCTTGTTGGGACTGAAGTGCGTTTCCTGGCCCGAGTACGCAAGTGCTTCATTATTTTACACTTCTTCCCCTTCTGTGGTGCTGCATTATGCCACGCTCGATTGCATATATCATATATTTCTACTTTTTCAGTGATTTTCCCCCTTTGAGATGCTCTGTTAGCCATTTTCTGGCAATTAGACTGTACGTATGGAATAAAATACACATGGTTTATATTTGCACACCAAAAATTTATATGGTACCTGTGTGTAATCAGTGTCACAGTTGTGTAAAAAATTCATCGTGCCTGATGCGCAATATTTTGCTACCGATGGGCTTGACGTCAGGATACGCCCCTCATCTCCCTCTCCTCTGTATCATTCGATTCTGTGTAATTTATATGCAATGTGTATTAATTCAATAAACTTTATTATTATTATAATTACAATTATTATATATAAACATACATACATGTATATATAAATATATCTGTATGTTCATACACATTTTAGGCCAAATCACCCAGAAATTGCAGTGACCGATCAAGGCACCATGACCACCAGCTGGTATTTTGAAATGGTTTTGGCGAGAGTTAGTAAACTTTTCACCACAACAAAATCTCAGCTAAGTAATTTTTTGGAATTCAAACTTGAATTTAAAAAATAGGGATGAAATATTGTCAACGAATCATGTTTTATATTCGAGTAACCAACGATGCTGGGAGACATGACCGTTCAGATGTGGCGGATGATGTCTTTGAATTTCATTTTTATTTATGATAAAATACCTTTGACTTTGGGATCGATTGATCAGGTAGGTGTAAAATCTTTATAAATATCTAACTGGTTATTTATAGTTTCCGCATCTGCCAATTCCACCTAATTTTGTAAGCGTTCACCAATGTTTACACGTGTAAAAAAAAAAGGACTTTCGGTCCGAACTAGGTTTGTTTGTGTTTGTAAGGAGATGAGTTCTGAAGTATACCTCAAATTAAACATCATGATAGTGTAATTTTCGTATTAAAGGATCAAGAAAGGGAAAACACTCGTATGACGCCGCTGAGAAAAGTAAGCCTTTAAAATCAGCTTAAGAGAGGTAATCAATCGTAAAATCATTTATGAAATGAAGAGTGCTTCTATCGCAAAAACTAATCCGAGCCTAGTTTTTATTTACATATCAAGCAAAAAAATCTGTAATAAGTTTTCTCGAAAACGATAGCTGTCAGCTAGAAACGGACGACACTAATATGAGTGCCATACTCTACCAATATTTATGTTCTGAATTCACGCGGAAGAATCCGAGCATCCATAATACTAAGGATATCATAACAGAATGACAAGTGAAGCCCTCAGCACAGTACATTTTTCGCCCAGCTGGAAGTTATTCAATGTATAGATTAATTGCAAGTCACAAAATCTCAAGTTCCAGACCAAGTTCATCCCTAAATACTGAAATAGACTATGAACGAAATCGCCGAACACCTATCGAGCATTTTAACTTATCATCTCGCTATTGACACTTGCCCCTCTAAATGGGAAGAGGTCAACGTTAATCCAATGTTTGAAAAGGCTAGAAAAATATATGACCTAGCTCTTACAGTATTTCTGGACTGACCTGGCTATTACAGGGAGCCATTCTGGACAGACCTGAGTGAGTGTATAGAGAGTTTCGGAGGTAATTTCAATGTAGTTGTACTGGGTGACTTTAATGCGAGAGTTGGAGATGTAGTGGTGAAGAATGTGATAGGAAGGTATGGCGTTCCCGGTAGAAATGACAGTGGAGAAAACCTGATAGGTCTGTGTATGGAGCAGGAGTTGGTGGTCGAAAACAGTTTGTTCAGGAAGCGAGATATTCACAAGTACACATGGGTAAGGATGGCCCATGGTGCAATGGTGGAGAGAGCAATGATGGTTTTTGCGCTGATATCGAGGAGAGTGGTGGGGAGGCTGTTGGATGTGCGGGTGTTGAGAGGGGAAGGTGGAGGAGTGTCTGACCATCTGCTGGTGGAAGGTAGATTAAGAGTGGAGCAGAAGTGGGAGGGCAACAAACGAGTGGGAGGAGGAAGAGAGGTAGTAAAAGTGAGTGGACTGAATGTGAAAAGTCGAGCCGAGGAGTTCCAGCAGGCGTTGAAGGACGAATATGACAACGTGAGAGGACATGACCTGAGAGATGTGGAGGAAGAATGAGAGACGTTAAGGGATACGTTGCTGAGATGTGCGAAGAAGGTGTGTGGTGCGCGCCGTGTGGGCGGGTGCAGGAGGAAAGGCTGCTAGTGTTAGAACGAGGAGGTCAAACTGGCGGTGGCACGGAAAAGAGGAGCGTTTGAGGAATGGTTGCAGGTGAAGTCGGAGGTGGCTTATGAAAGTTACAAAAAGAGGAGAAACGAGGTGAAGCGAGTGGTGAGGAGAGCTAAAAGGGAAGCTGATGCCAGGTGGGGCAGACGGTTGTACCAGAATTTTGAGGAGAATAAAAAGTTGTTCTGGAAAGAGGTGCAGATGGTGAGAAAGGGAGAGACCGGAAAAGAGGATGTGGTGAAAGATGAAAACGGCTAGTTGTTGTTGGAAAGTGGTGATGTACGGAAGAGGTGGGCCGAGTATTTTGATGAGTTGTTGAATGTCGAGGATGACAGAGAGGCTCACATTGTTGTTGTGGGTGGTGGTGCTCGGATGCCATTTTTGGGAGAAAGACTTGTTGCGGACATTACCAGGGAAGAGGTGCAGGAGGCGGTGGACGTGATGAAAACAGGGAAAGCCCCTGGTTTGGATGGCGTTGCGACCGAGTGCCTGAAGAAAGGTGGAGTAATGATTGTCGAATGGTTGGTGAGGCTACTGAACTAGTGTTTGTGGCAGGCGTGGTACCGAGTGAGTGGCGCAGAGCCTGCACTGTTCCGCTATATAAGGGCAAAGGAGATAAAAATTAATGCGGCAATTCGAGAGGTATCAGTCTGTTATGTGTGGTTGGTAAGTTGTACGGGAGAGAGCTGATCAAAACGATTAGAGACTGTACGGACTACGCAATTGGAGAGGAACAGTGTGGATTTAGGAGTGGTAGAGGGTGTACCGATCAGATTTTTGCAGTGAGACAGGTCTGTGAGAAGTACCTTGCCAAAGGAGAGGATGCGTTCTGGGCCTTCATGGATCTGAAGAAGGCATACGACAGGATTGACAGGGAAGGACTGTGGAGGGTGTTGCGTTTGTATGGAGTGGACGGACATTTGTTGAAAGCGGTGCAGAGTTTCTATGCTGACAGCCGAGCATGTGTCAGAGTGGGGAGCGAGGTGAGTGATTGGTTCACAGTGAAAGTGGGACAGAGACAAGGCTGCGTGATGTCTCCCTGGCTGTTCAACCTCTATATGGATGGAGTGGTCAGGGAGGTGAACGCGAGTGTGCTGGGTCGTAGTTTGGAGCTGTTGGAAGCGAATGGGCAGTTGAGCCAGTTGCTATTTGCTGATGAAACGGCCCTGGTTGCGGATTCGGAGGAGAAGCTATGTGGGCTAGTGTCTGAATTTGTTAGAGTGTGTGAGAGGAGGAAGCTTCGAGTTAACGTCGGTAAGAGTTAAGTAATGAGATGTTCGAGGTCTGTCGATGCGAGAAAAAATAGTGTTACCCTAAATGAAGAGCTCATGGAGGAAGTTCAGGGTTTTAAGTATCTAGGCTCCCCACGTGGAGAAAACTGAACCAGTGTAAACTGAAGTGAAGGCGCGAGTGAAGGAAGGATGTAAAGTGTTGGGTGTACTAAAGAGTGTAATGCGCTGTAGGACGTTGGGGATGGAAGCAAAGAGAGGGCTGTATGAGGGTGTTGTTGTCCCAACTGTGCTCTACGGAACTGAGGCTTAAGGGGTGAGAGCAGAGGAGAAAAGAAGGTTGAATGTTTTCGAGATGAAATGTTTGAGGAGCATTGCTGGAGTAACGCTGAGAGACCGGATCACCAACGACGTTGTTCGAATCAGAACAGAATTGATGGTTGATTTTGACGCTGCTCTGATGTGCTTTGCCGCCCTTGGCATCCCGCTGTCGGGATGGTCGTGGGTGGGGTGGGGCCCAGCCATTATGACACGGCGAGGGTAAACCAGTGAGAACTGTCGGGCCCTTGTTCTGACGATGGTTCCTTGGACTGCACTCGTGACCCAGAGTGTCTGTTGAGGGGGTACCGGCTGGACCCTTTAGCACAAAAGGGCTATGATGTGTGAGTGAGCGTATGAGGGTGTGAGGTGCGCCTTGCCGTCGGCCACCCCCCTTTTTGGGGGATGCGGCCTAGAGTCTGTATCTGTATTACTGATCTGTTAGTTTAACTTAACTCATTGGCAAATTGATTGATAGTTTGCCTACCGGTAAAATTACAGAATTCACAAAAAATACAACTTGATGGGTGGGACTCAGCATGGCTTTAGACACAATTGTGTCTCGTACGAACCTGCTGTTTTTCACAGGAATATAATTACAGTTTACGGCGCAAAATCTCCAATCAATATCATATATCCTAATTTTCAAAAAGCCTTTGATGACGTTCCTCATAGACGTTCAATTAGAAAACTGTTCAGCGAGTCGTACTAAATGAGTTCCCTCCTCTTGAGTAACGCAACACGCGGCGTACCTCGAGGATGCGTTTTAGGCCCAGTCCTCTTCATGGTAGTCATAAACTAACAAAAGCAAGTTGCATACAATAATAGCTAGGAGGGGAAGTCCAAACAGAACTGAATTGTGAGCAGCTCCAATTAGACTTGCACAAAGTTGTTCAGCCGTCCTAAAGGAGCAAATAAAATTCAACGTCAACAAATGCAAAGTTATGCACATCTGTCATCACAAGCTCGAGCACTAATATTCCATGTCCGGAAAAAATCTGATTTCTGTCACTGAAGGGAGAGACCTAGGTGTCATCAAAATTAAAGATTTAACAAGCAGCAACCAATGTAACAATTCTGCTAAAAGAGGGCTATCTCAAACATGAGCAGCCACAGTGTTCTCAAGTTGCTAAACGAGATGAGGTTTAACATAGAGCTGCTACCAAAATTTTCCCTTTGCTGTGGGAATAAATCGTACAACGATAGAATTTTTGAAATCAATCTTTATTCACAAGGAAATCGTCTATTCAGAGGCAACATGATCGATGTGTGGAGGAATATGAAGGGTGGGGAAAACGTCCACCGAGCGAACCTCTCTACTCGAAGTGCGAACGGAGTGACCACTTATAACAGTTTCAAATCATTGGTAAGCAATTCTCTCTCGACAAAACGCGCAACTTCTTTTCGTCTAGAGTTGTCAAGGAATGGAACACACTTCCTGGGAAGACACCACAACGATATTATCGAAGCGTTCAGGTCACGGTTCGACAAATTCTACCAGAATAGTAGCTCGTCAATTCGTAGGGTTCTCACGCTACAGAAAAAAATGCATGCATTACCAGCAGAATATTCGTAGGTTTAAAAATGCCCTTCGGCATTGGTACCTCTCATTTCAGGACAGTGATCTGCAACGTCGCCGGTTGCAAGGGCTTAACGAGGAATGATAATAATAGACTATCTCGAATCAACATCGTGTGTCAGTGGCTTTCTCTTCATGTAAAGAATGACGACTGCTTTTTTGCGATTGAAGATGATGCATGTTGAACGTGCACGTACTGGTATTGATTTACGTTTGAAAAATCAATATTCTATTATTTTAGTTAATTATGACTCTCTGAGCATTAATAGGTTGCACTGTAAGTAGAACCTTCCACTATTAATTGACTGATGAATTCTATGCAAAGTCGCGTGTAAATGAACACCATTGCTCTGTAGGACTCCATTAACCTCTTTTGTTTACCAACTACACCGGCTGCGTCGTTTAACGCTAGCTATAGTTAAATGAAAATTCTTCAAAATCAACTCATAAGCCATCCTCTTTTCCCAGACTGAGAAGAATCACTCGCCACCCCACCCCGGGATTGACAACACTGCGTCGTCTCATGCACGGCCTCCCCTACTGGAACCGGTGCCGGTGCAGCTCTTCTACCATCCCAACGGTAACTGAGGCCGTAATCCCCTATCTGTTGGGGCTGACACCTCACCAACGCTACTTCCTCATCGTGGTGGTTGACTCACGTTCGGGGTCAGTCGGGATCGTAGAGGTTCAGGCTCTTTGGCTGGGATCGCGGTCTAGAGATGGGATAGGATCGAAACTGCCACCCTGGAAGTGACCGACATAATAGCCGGACTTCATAGTGGGCGGGCTACATAATAGCCGGACTACATAATAGCCGGGCAACATAGTAGAAGGGCCACTCGAATTACCCGTATTTGCATGACATCCTGTTCTGATATTGATGTTCAATGTTGCCATTTTGTGTTGCCACTTGCCAATGTTCAAAATAAATGAGTCAAGGCCACAAATATTTTTGACAGATTTTTACTTGGTTGACTATATGCCTAAGGCACATTAAGTTTTCAACGTTCCGTAACTGAGATAATTAACATCAACAGGAAAGGTATATGCATTAGTACAGATAAGATCATCAATCGAGAAATAAACTACTAAGAAATTATTTCTGTTGGTTGACTATTTTCAAAGGATGTGCCGACTGCACGACTCTAAACTCATTCCTCAGATGAAGATTTTTTATACTCTTAGGCATCGACATCATCTTCTCCAAATACTAAGCTAGAACTCGTTCTTCTTATGACACCAACCAGTCTATTGAATATGTCATTGTAAATGACTCGCTGATGCTCATAGCAACCCTAGTAAATTTATACCACAATGAGTCACTGTAGATAGGATGACGGTTGGTTTTAAAAGCCTGCAGCCATATTTCCGTTGTGCAGAATGTAAATTTTCGTGTATGCTGATAGCCAAGCGTATTTAATTTCCAGAGTTGTTTAGAGATAACAGCAATATCACACTAATTATTGGTAATTTAAAGCCTCAAGTAAGGTACACTCTCCACATACTCCACTAAGGTTTGTAGACTATCGTACTCACTGGTTTTCTAGTATTGCCGCGGGGATGTCTAGCTTTGCGGCTTCAGTTTGCATATATTTAACATCATCTGAAGAGCATTGACATATGATGCCAGCAGGAAGGTCATGTCGTGTGCATTGCTAATCGAGTTAACACAGCAGCCGTCATTGTGACCCCCAACACGGCTATGAGATAGTCGGTCGTGTAGGATTTCTATGTACACATCGAATAGGAGAGGCCTCCCTGCCTTATCCCATGAGTTGTTCGAAACTGGTGTTATATTGAGCGTCCCCATCGTCTTACACATTCATGCTGCTGGTATCCAATACTTTAACAACTTTACTAAGTGATTTTTGCCCCCCTCTTTGAATATTTTTTAGCAGTATCCAGTGATTTTTACGATCAAGTGCCTTTGTTTCTGCCTTTTAAAAACAGAGGTACGTAGGTGACCCTCCTTTGACAAAATAGTTCATAGGTTGATTTAACATAAATGAAACCATTTCAGCTTCATGCTGAGGCTTGAACCAAAATTGGTTGGATGTTGTTCACAGACAGTCGCCCAGCCTGGTTTGGATAACAATTTTTTTTAGTTACTTATGCAGCAGTTGCAAATGATATTGGTCTGTAGTTTCCTTCATTTGTTGCATTTTTTTTTCCGATTATGTGATTGGTTCAATGACAACATCTACCAGCCTTTCCTACGACTTTGCCATTTTTATTTTTTCAGCCACAGTCCTAAGCTTCCACATATAAATATCACCAGCACTTTCCCGATTGAGGGACTTATTAACAAAGAACGAGTCAGCATCGTCGTTGGCACGCACAGCACATTAACAATAAATTCCTGTCTTGTTGCACCGTTCACACATCGAGAAAAGGGGCTATCTTTCGGTTTTAGATTTTTTATTTTCTCCCAGAAGTCAATAATTCGCCCACTAACCATTTTATCCGAAAAACTAGCTGCACGTAAATCATCCTCACGTTTCTAACAGTAACGCAATTCCGGGCATTTTCAGCCAAATTATTTTCATTGTATATGTTGCCTGCTCAGGGTTGACCAGCATCTTGCCACAGCTCATCGGCCACTTTACTAGCCTTAGGTGAGACGGCCACATGCCTTCTTCTCCCCGGTGTCCTGTGCATTCTGCGTGGTGATCGCATTCCAAACGCTTCTCTGCCAGCCATGAGAGCTGCACCACATAAACTCGCATAGAGCTCATCTAATTTATTTCTGTCAGCTGCTGCATGTATCCACAGCACCTCTGGGGGCAAAGTAGTACGTTGATTGATGAGGACTGCAAATAAAATATTTGTCTCTGCTGTGTCCTCGAAATTCAGTTGAAAACTGATGCGGCTGTTTGCCTTTTCATCATTACAAGGAATGCGTCTAATGCGAGCTCTGCATGGAGCGGCAAGTGATCTGACAGAGGCTTGTAGTCCCCGACGAATACCCCTGCCTAACATTTTCCAAAAATGATGGGGTAGGGGCCAAGTGATCGAGCCGTTCTACTGTTCCCCCGTTGTGATTAATTTGACTTAATCTCAACAGGTACACAGAGTATGTGTATCCAAAAGTAACCGCCAATCAATAAATGTTCTGCTACCTGGTTTACAATTGAAATCCCCATAACACAAGCACGATAATGACTGTATCCTGTAAGAATGGCCTCCAACTTTCCATAGTACACAGTTACTAATCTCACATTACGTGAAGCTGCATAATGCACGTACATCAGCTTTCAAATATATATCCTTGTTACAAACTTTCAACGACAGCCCGAGTATCCTTTGATCATTGTACTGCTATATCTTTACAAATGGACTCACCCTATCACACCACAAGAAAATATTCCACCGAACAGTCATCCCCTGAGTACACTGTGAATTGATTGAAGATAAGGAGGGAGAATCGATGCAACATCTCTAGATAGACTATTAGGGGCCCATGTTTGAACAGACACATCTCCTCATGCGCTAAAGAGATGCGGGAGACTACAGACCACATTTCCGGGGATTTTGGGCGCTTAACTCACCGATATCTTCTTCAGACACTGACAAACAAAAAACTTTTCGAGACTATTGAGCTTCTTCACTGCGTAGTCGCCATCTCAGGTCAGCCTCCTGAACTCGTTCAACGTCTATTCACTGGTAATGTCCCCGTAGATGGACACACACGTGACTTTTTCGTATTGGAAAACTGCTTTTAAATGTCTTCGGCCAGTACCAATAACTATTTTTCTCGCATCTTCCTTCGGTCGACCTCCTGATGTTTACCGCCTGCTATGTCAGTTGCTCTACAGTAACAACAAGCACCAGACACTCCGACTATATCTTGGTTCGCTGGAGCAGATGGTTTGACCTTCATCCCTATATAACAGGTGCCTGTGTTGAGCGAGGCTCTTTTGTTGGGTCGGTTCTCATGCGAAATTCCATGTCGGTTTTCTGGCGAATTTCAGCCGCCCGAAGCCTGCATCGGGCGACTGATGAGTTAACTGTGTTGACTTTGAGGATGAGTGGTGTGAGATTCAGCGGCGGAAGGTTGTGTTGTGTTGGCTTTAAGGGCTGGGTGGTGTGAGATTCAGTTGCGGAAGGTTGTGTTGTGTTGGTTTTGATGGTTGGGTGGTATGAGATTCAGTTGCGAAAGGTTGTGTTGTGGTTGGCTTTAAGGGTTGGGTGGTATGAGATCCAGTTGCGGAAGTTTGTGTTGTGTTGGCTTTAAGGGTTGGATGGTGTGAGAATCAGTTGCGGAAGTTTGTGTTGAGTTGGCTTTAAGGGTTGGGTGATGTGAGATTGAGTTGCGGAAGGTTGGGGTGTGGTTGGCTTTAAGGGTTGGGTGGTGTGAGATTCAGTTGCGGAAGGTTGTGTTGTGTTGTGTTGGCTTTAAGTGTTGGGTGGTGTGTGATACAGTGAGAGGCGGTTACAAGGTTCTGGATGCGTCATTTGAGCAATTTTGGGGTTTTCTCGAGGATGGCTTTGGTCGCGTTGAATGTTGTGTTTACTGATGATGCCATCAACCTTGTCGTGTTAAGTGAAACTTCCATGCTGCTCCTTCGTCGTCTTTCGTTCGCTAAGTATAATCGCACTTCTGTAAGCAGTGGACGCTGCTGCTTCAATGACAGGTCATGGTTTCCTTGATGGCTCTGATACCCTCTCTAATAGACGAAATTCTTGCGTAGCCTTTTGCTGATACTTTAATATGTCCGTCTTGCCTACCTCCATTTCCTCTCGTTTCTTGCTCTCTGCTTGTTCAACTAGTTCCTCGATTCTGTATATGCGTTTTTCTATTGTGTGTTAGTCCCAACTCTTCTTGCTGATCAATTTGCTCGCATAACCTTTTAGAATCATCTACTCGCATCTGATAATGGCAGAAGAGTCGTCAACTTAGAGAGCCTACAGGTTCGCATCACCTCATCAGTTTTCGTCCCATGCAACAGCTTTCCCAAACGAGTTGTCTTTTCATGACAGACCTTGCCGCCAGGGGCACAAGGGTGGTTGAGATGTTCGCCTTGGGAACGAATCTATCATCTTCTCAAGTCAATTGTGCATTCTTCTAAATCAATGAGTCGGTCGACCTTGAATTCTCTTCCTCTCACAAAGTAGATCAGATTTTTTTGGGATCTGGCTTTACACCAGCTGTTGAGCAACATATTCCATGAGATGATGGCTAAAAAATGTCGGTGGAGAGACATGAGCATCAAATGATGAATTTCATGCCATGTTAGCAAAATCACTGCGGAAGGAAAGAATTTTTAAGATGCTGAAAAAAAAAATCAATATCCAAATTTACAAGAGATAAACGTTGCAAATGATAGTAATAGTCCGCATGAAGCTTCCGATTGGGTGTTGCAAGCCACACCCAATTGATAGCTCATTCATGTAGAATCTTTAGCGATTCGACGAAATCTTATTTTATGAAAATCTCACTTTGTATTGACCATCGAGAAAACGTGGATAATGAATGTAGTACTGCACCAGATGTTTCAAATTATGTGTTTCTCGTCATGATTGTATAACTTCAGTCCCATGCACATGTGTTTTTTTATAAAATTTTCAATATCATATATTGTGAATCATGTTTTGAATCATGAAGTAGCTACAAACCCGCCGCCGACAGATGTGCTGTCACAAATTCACTTTATATCACGTTGAGCTAATTCAGATAGCGCATATGAAAACTAAGTTTGATGTATTATACCTAAGTATTGAATGCCCATTGCTAGATGATGGAAACACACGATTTCATAATAATAATAACTTTCGGAGTCGTGGCGATTTTTTTGATTGTCCTACAACGTACGGACGGACGGACAAATGCGGGTTCAATACATTTTTGAATGATATGACCAGTGTACACTGACACAGGGTACACTAAATTAGTGTACTCGTCATTCCGCATTTAAAACCATGATGTATGGACAATCTTTCTGCAAATCCTAATTTTGATTTTTTAATTAGCTTCCACTTTACACGGATTGCGTTGAACCAAACTTCATTGGCATCTGCACAAATGAGGTTGCTGGTTTGCGCCCCTTTTCTGACCTTATAATGCACTGGTTGGGATTTTTGAGTGGCGTATACGCTAGGAACATATTTTTACTGGTGACCCTCCATCCTGGAGGATCAAAGTTTCTAACGTATTTCAAATATAAAATAATCCTTGACCGCCCCATCAATTATAGGGACGAGCTTACCCTGAATAGAAGCAAAGCTGAAACAGACGGGCCATTGGTCGATGACTTTGTGCAGCATTAGTTGCTGGTTAGACGTCCGGTGTCAGAAGGACCTTTACTCTAACGCCCCTGAAAGCCTCGTCACTTTAATCTAGTCTACGACCGGACCACACACAAAACTGGCGCACCGCATGTAGGCGTTAGTCACCACAGGGCCAACAAAAGTTTGTTATTTGTCATCTGCGTCTACTATTTGTGTCGGCTGGAGTCTTCCATGATGTGTGCAGTTGCTCGCTGACTGACCAGATAGTGGTGACATTTAATGATCGTCTTGGTTGGTATTTATTAACCTGAACTGGCATGGTTGTAGGGCCAAGGGAATGGAAGCAATGGACGAATGATTTACTGTGGGGTGTCGAGAAAATATGGTCTGCTTGTGTGTTTGAGATGTCCCATCTTTACGGATACCTGCAGTTTCTATACCTCACAGGCAGTTGATGCACTCTCAGACCCTTGTTACTTTCAGCTGTACCTAGCACGCACGAACCAATTATTTACCTCTCATGTAGCAGCTCTTCCTTGCTGTAAGACGTCATCCTACCCGAAAGTAATTTATTACTGGTGGAGGCTGGAGTATTGGTGTCTGATGATAATTTCGATTCTCGTTCAAATGTTAATGATAAGACGATTGCAGGGGGAAGGAAATGTGGTGCATTAACACTCTGAACAACTTTTCATCGGAGCAGCTATGTGGATTGCTTGGTAGTTACTTGCTGGGAATGGTGCTTGGAGGTTAGGCTTGGGGTAGATATCGTGAATTCCGTCGCATTACAATTAGTGGTTTATTGAACAAATTGTAGCTACTGCAGTTGGAGTTTCTATTCTTTCCATGATGTATTCCAGCGCAACCACCTGTGGTCATTTTAAAGTAGTCTCAAAGTATTTTTCTCGATCAGTTTACTTGTCTGACATGTCCAGCCTGTGTTGCAAGCACATGTTAGGCAATGAATGGCACTCTCGGTTCTTGTTGTGGTTGTTTGGTTCTCCTCCGATAATTGCAAAGCAAACCCAGCATGGGCTTCTTAAGCGACTACTTCAGTGGAGTGGTGGTAGTTTGTAGTTATGTAACAGTGCTAATTGGTTATCCAGGACTCGTTTAGAAGCAGTTTTTCCTTTGTAATTCTGTCTTGACATGAAATTACTTGAGGTTGAACAAAAAATAATTTTCGATGCTGCACTTAATTCACTATCATAATTTAAATTGAATTGATTTTATATGTCTCTATAAATTCAAATATGCACA
>SDVV010014871.1:0-14683 GCA_016164225.1 Gammarus roeselii
TCCGTTATGACAATCAATTTTATATCTGTGCTCTATTGAGTTTACCTGTTGACTTGTTACTTTTCTTCATGAAAAATACTATTATAAAACCAATGTTTCATCATTCCAACCTTGATTTACCCGATTAGAGCAACCGTGGAAGCTCGATCGTAACAGCGTCAGACACACGCTGGTGCGCTCATGAAAAACGTTTGGACGAAACGGATCTCCGCTTCCAATAATTTGGAACTTCAAAATTAATATGTATGCATGCCAGTGCGCACAGGTAGCATCGTCAAGATATGTCAAGGTTTACGGCTACACGGACAGAGTCAGCTCCGACAGCAACGCAACACAATGCTCACAGCTACGCGGTTTAGTTTATTTTTTAGTACAATTTATTTATTCAGGTAAGATAAAGACCAAGACGAAACTAATCCCCGCCTCCAACCCCTCAGAACCTTAAGAGTAATATGTACGAGCGCCGGTCCGCACAGATAGCATCGTCGAAATTGGTTCAAGGTCTACGATTTCACGGATTAGATCAACTCCAACCGCAACGCATCACAACGTTTATAACTATGCGGCCCACAACAACCACAGAAATTACAAATGAGCCGTGCACGGGAAAGCGAGCACAGACTGAAAAAACACTTATTCACACATTCGCCAACAGGAATTCTCGCACGAATACATTAGCATTGTTCAAGATGACATAATTGTGGCTCGCGAAGAAGAAAGGGCAGGTTCATCATGGGCTGAAAAACAGCTTAGATTATTGTAATCACACTTATTGTTTAGGGGGATAGGGTGGAGGGGCTGAGGTACCTCGGGTCCCAAAAAAGCCCTATGGGTCCCAGAAGGTAACCCAAGTCTCCCGAGCTCTCCGGGTCCCTCGAGTTTTCTTGTCTCAGCTCATCAGGGCTTATCTCGACTCATTTCGGCCAGTCGCGCCCAACTAGACTTGTCTCGACATGTTTCGACTGATCTCGACGCACCTCGACCAGCCTTGACGCGGCTCTCCCCCTCTGCGCCGGTATCCTGTGGACTGTAATGACTAATTTTTCTACTCAAGCATTTTAGGGTGGGAGTGGTGGGGGGGGGGCGTGGGTCCGAAAAGACCCCGATGAACCCCGGAGAGTAACCCATGTCCCCCTGGTCCCCCGAGCTCCCCGGGTCCCTCTAGTCTCCTCGTTTCAGCTCATCTCGGCTTGTCTCGAATCAAACCGGCCAGTCTCGGTTTGTCGCACATAACTCGACTTGCCTCAACATGTTTCGACTGATTTCGACCAGCCTCGACGCGGCTCTACCCCTCTGCTTCATCAATTCTTTGGACTGTAAAAACTAATTTCTCTACTCAAGCACTCCACATATATACATTTTCCTGTCTTAAGAGGGTCCCAAAGGGTCTCAATGGTGTACCAAAGGGCTCCAGAAGGGTCCAAGTGGGACCCCTCATATCCTCCTGGTCTTTCAAGTCCCCCGGGTTCCCGAAACCACGGTTACCTCGAGTCCCGGGGGTCCCACTAGTACTCCCCATTGTCTGAGTCACAGAATCAACCAACCCCGATAAATAATTAGCAATGCAAAATTTATCACCATGAAAAAAGGGCAGAGATAAATAATAGAGCCCATGAAAGAATAAATAGTAAAATATTACAATAAAGTGTTAATGATCTATAACATGAATGAGATGATTAATCATCCATCTACCCCAACATCAAACTCTTGTACACGTTCAAGAGCTGTAATAACACGTTTTTTCACAAAAATATAAATGTTCTGGCGTTCTAATCACACAGTACATTACGAATATATATTTTTAGAAACGCGTCTTGCCGAGACAGACCTACCATGAAGCTCTACCGAAGACAGAATTGGTGCAACGTGTCAGGAGGGCATGAAACACAACGACCCTGGACGAGCCACATCTTTCATTTTTTGTCCTCGGGTTCCATCACAGACAGACATGGTTAGCGCTGCAAGGGCTGCTCATAAATTGGCTGCTTGTTAGTAACGGTTCTAGAGCACTTCCGCGGGACGTAAACTGTGTTGGTATGGTTCCTGTGACCGCCAAGTGATTCGAACCCATTCATTGTAACAGTAAATGCAAATGAATACTCTCCCAATATCAGGTCGCACTCAAGTCGAATAACTTCGACTTTATCGACAGGGAATGGAAAGAGGTAATTAGCACAACGATAACTAGACATTATCACAGCTGGCATCCATTGTGATGCCGTCCTGCTCTGTTTAAATGTTATATTTATAATCCATTGTAATACTACTTCCCGCTCCACTCTTTAATTGTTGTCTGTATGATCCACTGTATTCGTTCCCTGGGGTAGGCTCTTTGATCCCTGGGCTGGTGGAAGAACCATTCGCATATTATGATTTTTTAAATAGATCTCTAACGGTGATGATTAGCTTATTCGATACACATACACATCAAAATGATTTATTGAATTATAATTTCCTACTAATTCTATCATTTCGTACTTTACCAGCCTGCCAAGCAGCATAACTCGTTCTTACAGGTAGTTGACTTTCGATCAGTCATAAGGCCTGTCAAACTGCAATCTTCATTTTCCATGATCATACCTTCTACTTTCCTCAATTGCTGCGCATATTAAATGGATCAGTTCAGGAAACATCTTGCATCATGAAGTCTGTTCTCTCTAGTTTTCACAACCAAGACTAAGAGAGCGACATGCTTATAATCTCAGTCAACATCATAACATATAAATAAAGTTATTTCTCCAATGAAATGTTCATCTTTCATCTGCAATTGATATCCACCGTCTCACCATTTGTAGGATCTGGGATCGGATTCATTTTGAAGGCAACGATGTCACACGGAAGGTCGACAGAGGGCGTTCCTCCACGCTAAACCTAGAAATAAACGAGACCATTCTAGTAAGGGAAACAAACGAAATCAGGCATGGAAACAAGTTTGCTGAAACTGCCAAACACTACCTATAAATGGCAATCGGGACTAACCTCAACAAGCAGATACTGCAACAAGACGGGTAACACTAGGGTCATGAGTCAACTAGATCAGCAATGAGAAACCGATTTTTAGTTTAGCTATGAGGTGTCTGCTTTCACACACGTAGCGAGACCAGCGAACGCTGGTGTCACACATGCAAAAGGACCATAATACACGCTTGTACTACGCAAGCAAATGGGTCTGTAAACTTGGGTGTAACAAGGCAGAAGGATCAGTACGCGCTGGTGCTACACCGGCAGAAGGATCAGCAAACGCTAGTACCACACCGGCAGAAGGATCAGTAAACGCTGGTGGCACACCGACAGAAGGATAAGCACACGCAGGTACCACACCGGCAGATGGAGCAACAAACGCTGGTGCCACACCAGCAGAAATATCAGTAAGCGATGATGTAGTATAAACAGTACGGTATTCTTTCATGTAGCACAATACACCAGTACATAAATATACACAATAAACCTGGAATGCGTACGATGATAAGCTAAAACTTTCGATGTCAATGGAATAGCTCGAAGTAAATCAGTTTAGATGTTTATATAACGGTAGCTACATAGCTACATCCAATTAAGCGGTATTTTCTTTATAAGAATACCTTTTGCTTGTGTATAGATTTAATAATGAAAGACCCTGTCGGTAGATAGAATTATTTTCAGTATTGTGCCGTGGCTACAATGTTTTTTCAGGATCAGATACGCACAAGATTTTCAAATAATAGTAACAAGAGAATAGAAAGGACATAAATAAGAAGGCAGTTAATTGTCCCCATGAATTGATCAGTAATTCAAAGTTGATGTACAATGCAAGAACAAACAATTTGGCATTGGGGAAGGGGGGGATAACTTATCTAAATTTTGTGATTTCCTCTGGACGCCGGGACTGGAAGGCGATGAGCGTGTAGCACCATTGCTGAGGCTCTGGCTTGAACCTGTTATCCAAGAATGGCGCCTCCTGCCTTGATGATTACTTGATTCAGGGCACGTTGAGAACTCATGCTAGGATCCGTTTCATTTTTATCTTGGTCCTATGAACCCCCCTTGGTAGGGCTCCCCGGGTAGCCTGGCTGGGCCCTGGGGACAGGGCCTGTATTTCTGGCAGGCACACGCACTGAAATTATTTAGTGAATGAGTGTGTTTTGGTTCTTGGTGCCTTGCAGCAAGCTTACTCGATGTTGCCGCTAGCGGGACAGTTTATACTTGATTTGTCTAAAACTTTCATTTTAGATCTGTCGGCTCCCATGATTCGGTCTATTTGAATGAGCCCCAATGAGCAAGATAATGCTTACCAGTCTGTTTTAATACCAATTGTAGGGACACTAGTCCTCTACAAGACCATCAAATCAGATAAAGTAACTAGAGGACATCACAACGTGTAACTGAATAAATGAAACTGCGTATGAACGGCCGGTTACATCTTATTTTTGTAGTTGAATGGTCATGAAAACGCATTATACAGCTTCGCTATTGCTATCAATGTCATTTTTGTTACTGGTGAATATATATCGCGTTACATGAAACGTTACTTGGCAAAAGAAAGGTCCATATCTATAGTGACTCTTTTGTCATTTCACGAATGTGAAACATTCACCCAGTTAGTGACAGAAGACTAGTCTATGACGCTAAACTATGTTTCAAACATCACTTTCAGAAAAAACAGGTTATTGTAATTTCATAGCATCGGATGCCATAAATAAAGTTGATCAACATCACGCTTATCAGAAATTCATGTAGCCCTTCTGCAGTAGTTTTTTCTTCGAGCATTTAATACCAAATTAATACATCAACTACACTGCTTGGCATATCGTTGAAACAATGAGAAACGACATTTGGCATGCAACAGCTTCATTAACCTGCAATTGCAGTTTAAAAAAAGACAATGACTCTCCATTCATACCCTTGCGTTTCCTTCGAAGTCTACATAACACAACCTGACAGCGTCCCCACACCAATTCATATAAGGCTTACTATAGTTTCCGGTAATAAAGTAGGTTTTCTTCGATCCTTATTCAGAGAAAACAAAACAGAAGGTTTCCATCTATAACTATGTCCTTAAATGAACAGAAAATGTGTCGCAATAGATAATGATCTTACCATCTATATTTATACCTGAAACACGTGACACATTCCGTTTCCATGCCGAATTAGAAAAGAGTTGTTTCACGTTCGTCCAAATGCTTTGCTCTAGTAATTAAAATTGCGCGCAATCAGGCATAAAACAATGGGAAATGACTGTTGATTTGATTCGATTTGAGCTTCATTTCCAAAGGAAACGGCTGTTTTTTTTAATATCTGCAAAACATTGGCGTTTTAAAAGGATAAGATCAATAAAATTCAAAGTTCTACAAGATTAATCTTTAGACCGCTTTTTTCCCTTCTGTTTGCTAATGACATCTGTTGCAGTAGCATTCCTGTAAACGACAAAATGACATTATATGCAGATTGTGTTCAATTGTTGTTCGTTAGACCGGCAAGCCAATTAGGATTTAAAGATTCCAGGATTTGACATTTATTTAGATAGTGACCTGTTGACAAAATTACAGAAATTGATTTGGGCCTCATTTCCACCGTAGTCTCAACGCGAGTCGTCGCCCGCTCCCCGTGGGGGATTGCAGAAATATCACAATACACAGATGATACATACCAAGTTTTCGTCAGCTTGAGCTGTTCTTAAGACAACATTCGCCATTTAGATGAGCTTAATAATTATTTATAACTAAGGTTGGGGAAAAGTTTACCTCAACATCCCACTAACCAATGGACATTGTTGAAGGACATCCTCTATTCTCCCTAATTTTTCAATAACTAGAGAAAAAAAATCGTTACATAGAACTATTGATTGCGAAAAGAAATGAGCGTAGTAAATTGGGTCACAGACTTTTACTTAATCAGGACAATTTACTGTTTCAACTGACATTCAATAATAATGAACGGAAAGTAGGAAATGTCCGACATGAGGCTGTTTATTACATAACTCACATATTGTTTGGCCCACGAAGATAAAAGATTTTAAATGAACTGCATTGTTAGTATGAAATGTTACATATGCTTATGACAAAAATATTCCATTGAGTCATAATAGATGGGTATAATAATTAAACTGGCTCCTTCATGAACACGAAAACTGGAAATTTGAGTAAATGAAAAAGGGAAAAAATTAAATGAAAGCGTCTACAAATTGAAACTGATGAATCACAAATAGTTGACACATTAAATTGCATAACGGAAGTGAAATAAGATTCAAGAATTTCTGCACGGACAAGTTTAATCAGGTATAATTTTAGTTTGCGTTTGAAGGTATCTATGTTGCTACTCGTCTTAATATCCATGGCAATGGAACATTAAGTTTTAGCAGCTCTGTATTTTGAAAAAAGTTTGTAATGTATTGACGAATTGTGGAGAATTTATAAATACGCATTGTTACAAAGATTATACATAGGATTATTTTTAATAAAAAAACAAAGTCAATGAAAGTTAATTGATTTCAAACTTTTTAAACAAACACCGCAGCGTCAAAGTTAATGATGTGACAGTGAGAAAACATTCTATTGACAAAAGAGAGGCAAGGTGTGGTCCGGTCTGCATGTAAGAGTGATCTACTCACGGACCCTACCTACCGTGAAAAGCTTATCGCTTTTGGAAAACACACCGGACTATACGAAGCTGCGAAACCCCTAACACCTGTGCAAGTGAGGCGGTCTCGCCGCCCAATTACGCACAGAGATAACACATTTTCGAAGATACGCGTTTACTCTTTACTCACTTGTATGCGCTAGTACGCGAATGTGCCAGAATTGAAATATGTGCTTGATTTCATCTTGACAAGACTAATATTTTTGCTTGCGAGGCCGTGCGAACTTACCTGAATCAATGACGGTCGCGCCCTACGGAGGAGCCTATTATGACTCACGTTGAGGCTCCGGTGGAAATGAGGCTCAAATCAAAGAGTGTTCTAGCGACACGCTTTTGGCTAAGAATGATAGGTCTCAGGTTTGTTTTGTAGGTAGAAGCATGCACGTGTATGCAATAGGTCAGAAATCGACGAATAAGGCGGTTGTACAAAATACTTTTAGCTGGAGTCATGAGACAATTTCTAATTTTGTAACGGATGCTACACGATTTGGATAATTTTCCGGCAACAAATGCGACCATCTTTTCAGTTGTTTATGATCTACTGCTACACCGATAAACTTTGTTATTGCTACATATGCAACCGGTTGACCTTTTAATTCGTCACCCTATTGGATGTGACCCAGTTTGAAATGTGAACCAATTGATTATTCATAGTAGTAATAGTATCATTGAGTCATTTCCTGTCGAACAAACTGTAGCATTATCTGCAAAAAGCACAAAGGATAACCTGTCGCTAGTGTTTACTATGTCATTAATATAGGTAAGGGAGAGCAAAGACGATCGACTCTTGCGGTTCGCCTATATACATCGTACTGACAGACGATGATTGCTAATTTAACTCAACAGGTGTTTTCCATCGAGAAGAGGACTTCTTATACAACTCTTGTCATCGGATATAGCTCCATATTGCTGTAATTTCTCGACCAAAAACTCATGATTCACGTAATCGAAGGTTTTGCAAAGTCCATGCGAGATGCAACCGCGACTTTTCCACGATCAAACCCATCAACAATGCCTCCAGTGAACTTTAATAGAGAATGCTCTGCATTCCTGGAAGCCAAATTGATTTTGGCTAAGAAGTTATTAGAGACAAAGTAAGTGTATAGTCTAGCATAAAATACTTTTTGAAAAACTTTACTCATTACGGGCAGGACTGATATTGGGCGGTAAGTTTTTGTGTCAGTTTTGCTTTCATTTTTCATAAATTGGACTAATTTCTTTTGCAATTTTAAGAGCATCAGAAAAAATTCCCAGCAGGTTTTTTTTTATCGATAAGTTGGGTCAAGCAAGCTACAATAGTCCCAGATTTAGCTTTAATTACATTGGTCGGGATGTTATCCCAGCCAGTGCTGCAACTGTTTTTAAAACCATCAATGCTTACATCCACTTCGTTTGGGTCGGTAGGGTCGAAGATTGGTTGTTCAAGAATTGCTTTCTCGAAATAATGTTCAAATGAGATGTTTTTCCAAATAATTGATTCACTTAGAGTATCAGGAATGCTAATGAAGTAATGATTGAAAGCATTTGACATCGTTCGTGGATCAGTGATGACTTCATCATCAACAATAATGGAATTGAATTTCTTTTGTTCACTTTTCCCCTGAAGATTACTAATGATTACCAGACTTTTTTGTTATTCACGCGAGAAGCCTCAATCAGATTTTGAATTTAGTCTTCACGAGCAATAATAGTTCGTTTAGCAAAGGATTTTTTCCCTTTTTAAGTTCACCTCAACGAGTGATGGGATACCTGAGGCGTTTCGCCTTATGCTTTTAGGTTCGCGTTCGTAAGCCCAACCCTTCAAAATCGTTTAGCCTTATGCTCTTTTCAGCTGAATTTGATAAGGTAAAACACCGATCTTACGTCGAACCAGTTCGTGGTTCTGAGATTCGGTGAACCCAGGTATAGAAGAGTCGTGTATCTGAACCAATGATGCTCACGTCTGTGATTGGTTGTTCCTGAGTCAGCTGTGCCCAAGTTTTGGCAAGGACAATCTTGGTGAAATTATTTTGTGCAGTGTTTGAAGAATGTCTACGAGTCCTGAGGCTATTTTTCTGTCACTTTTACCGATTGACACTTTCTCAGCACAGTGCGAGCCCTAAAATCATATGGTCGGGATTTACTCTAGCACTTTATTTTTTACCCGACCGTTTCAAATAACTTCATTATATTCGTTTTAAATATTGATCTTAACCATATTAGGAGACTTAATCCTATAAGTGACTACGGAATCCAGACTGTACTTATTTGTCGTGTATGTGCATTATTAAAAGACATTTAACCTTATTTAATGGTTAAGTGAGCGCGGCCATCTTGGAGTGAAAAACATAGGGGTCTTGTTGCTCACTGAGTCGTAAGAGTCTTTATGTTTCTATAACTAACTACCTTAATTCTCTATCTTCATAGTAGGTTAGTCTACAACTATCACTGCGTCACTAATTCGAGATTTCTATGGACTTATCCTTAATCTTGAGGGCGGCTGTATTATCCTTTTGGCCGGAGGGTGGCGCCACACGTCTGCTCGGTTCACTGATTTTTAAATAAGCTACTCCCTCAGATTAGGGGAACCCGCTCGGCGGCAACACGTCATCTAGCGGCCGCTTGGTGCGGCCTACCCGTTTACATTGCTCCCATCACGGTTTAACGCTTCCACTCCAAAGATTATGCTTAGTTACTGTACTATAATAATCCTCGTTATCCCATGCGTAGAGATTTACCTTGAACGTTACTTATTTGCATTACTTCATTCGCATTGACATGTTTCACTTCAACCTTATTTATTTACACGTCTAGTATGATTCGAGAGGAAGGAATCAAACACAGCAGTTGACAGACCGGAGATGGAGGGAGTGGGGGTTTCTATTCTTCCCATCTCAGGAATGCCAACCGATGACGACCAAACTTCCTCTACGAATCGAATACACACATAGGTTTGCAATAGAATGTCTTAGTTGTCAGGCTATGAGAAATGTTCTCCCACACACGTCCACCTAAGGAGAAAGCGTATTGACACTTATTATAACCGAGTGACGATTCGCCGACTAGCGGTCAAGGCTGCCTTCCGAGTTAGTCGGGCAGCGTTTGCACCTGTGGGAACGAGAATGTCCCTGTTGCCGTTGACGGTGGAGTGCGCTTCGTTTCTACGCTCGGTGCTTAGTTGATGTGGCGACGTCGAGTCTTGACTCTGCGACTCTGGTGGACTCTCAATGGGTTCCACCACTTGCACTTCTAGTGGGTACAACAGAGTCACCGGTCGATTGATGGTGCCTCCATGAGTTATGAGTTTCCTGCGTGGGTCTCGATGATCTTTCCCAGACTCCATAACAGCCTTGGGCCCTCGTTGTGGATCTGAACTATGTTACCCACCTTCGGTGCAACGATTTCCCTAGCATCCACGGCATAATGCCGCAGTATGGTTAGGTATTCTTTTCTAAACCTCGTCTGGAAACGATGCAGAATCTTCTGGACATTCATTCGACGTCGTGTTAGAAACTCTGCTGTAAACATGGAGGGATCTCGCTCTTCCTCCGGATCCAGTGTTGCCACTGGCGCGCTGCCCAGACGATATCCGAGCATCAGCTGGGATGGCGTGAGGGGTTGATAATCATCAACTGAGTAGGAGATAGAAGTTAGCGGACGATCAGTGAGGTCCGCTTCTATCTCGCAGAGTAGGGTGTGTAGCTCATCTTCCGTCACCATGGCTCTGTGTAACGTTTTCTGTAGACAAAGCTTGACTATCTTCACTATCCTCTCGAAAAAGCCTCCGAACCAAGCGGCCCTACTAGGGTTGAAATGCCCCTTGCATTTGTTTTGATTATGAGTGCTTCGAACCCTGTGATGTTCCTCCCAACTCTGGAGTATTTGTGCGGAGCTCACAAAGTTCGATCCATTGTCACTTATTTAACATTCGGGGATAGAAGCGATGAGCAGAAAATCGTTGAAGAGTTCTCAAGAAGGCTTCTGCAGACAGATCCTTAGCAGCCTCCAAGTGTACTGTCCTGGTGGATGCACACGTGTACAGTGCAATGTACCGTTTTTCGATTCATATCCCCTCTCTCACATTAAGGGGACCGGCATAGTCCACACCTGTTACAGCGAATAGAAGAGATTGACTCACCCTGTACCCTGGAAGATGAGGGGTTGGTGGTCCACGTTCTCTTCTGCAATGCATGCAGTTCCTTATTGCTTCCTTTGTTTTTTTGCCCAACCCTAGGGATCCACCATCGTTGACGCAGGCTAACCACGACGTGGTTTATTCCCATGTGGTGCTTGACATCGTGTTCTTCTTCAATGATCATTTTTGTGATCCTATGTTTGGTTCGTAGCAGGATTGCATACTTCACAGAGTCCTCAATCTCGGCCTCTGTGATCCTGCTCACCACCACTAGCTTGTCAGCCTTGATGCTTAAATTTAACTGCTTCATTAATGGAGTTATACCCTTGGGACCTGGTTTGCGAAATAAATTTATATCTTCCGCAAATTCCTCCCTCTGTAGTTCTTTTACTACCCAATCTTCGGCCCATTCCATCTCATTGAGTGTCAATTTTTGTTCTTTATCTTGTTTCTTTGACCTTCTATTGTTTTTACCTTGGTTTCTCACATTCAACTTCAGACACTCGATGTACATTGTTAACCACCCAAATGTGATTATTAATTTTTTGAAAGTGCTACATCTGTTGGCTACTGATGGTAGGAAAGACGTTGGGGGTGCAAGCTCTTCTGCGCTATTCAGTGTCACACTTTGCACCTGTGCAGGAAAATTTTCCCAATCCTGGAGTTTCGTTATATTTTTTGGCCCATGCCACCACAGGTGGCTCGATTTGAGCTTCCTCGGGTTGATTCCTCGTGTTATTAAGTCAGCTGGGTTTTGACTTGTATGTACATAATACCAATTAGCGTTATGAAGAATATTCTTGAAGTCTGTCTTCCTGTTCTGCATGTAAGCTTCTAATGAGCCTGTTGAGTGTATCCAGCCCAGTGCCACTTGACTATTGGACCACATGTGTATGGCCTCAACATTCTCTTCCTTTTCATAGGCTTCAGATTCATATTTAGTGAGCCTTGCTTCAAGTTGAGTTGCTGTCAGCTCCTGTCTAGGAACTGAAAGTGTCTTCTCGGGTGCAATCCGTTCTTTTGTTATCAATAATGTGGCCTTTCCTTCACTGACTCAGTACACAGCTGCTCCATATGCTACTGTGGAAGCATCAACAAAGGTGTGTAGGGTCATTGATTTTCCAATCTCAGAGTTGCGTTTGACAGGTGTCACCCATCTTGGTGAACTCTCTCTTCAATTTTTCCCATTTGATTGCAATAGCTTCGGGGAGATCCTCATCCCAATCAACCTTTGACTGCCATATTTCCTTCATTAGGAACTTGGCCTTGATAGTAATGGGAGTCATTAATCCAAGAGGATCAAATTGTGCAGCTAATCATCGGAGAATGATTCTCTTTGTTGGTTTACCTGATTCTAACTCTAGGAGCCACCATCAAGGTGTCCTGTACAGTGTCCCATCTGAGTCCTAAAACTGGAACAATGGGTCTGGCATCTGATTCACCTTCTTTTTTGTCAGTTCCTTGAGTTCTGGGTCATTGGTAGCCCATTCACGGAGGTTGCGTCCCGCGTAACCCAGAATATTCTTGGATGAACTGTAGAATTCTTGTAGTTCTGCCTTTGCTGATGCAGTTTCTGATAAATTGTCGACATATATATTTATTTTGATCTTGTCTGTTATGTACTTTTGCCCACCATACTTTTCTAAGTGGTGGTCATTTGTTGCATTCAAGATGAATTGTGAGCAAGTGGCTCAAAAAAGGATGACTTTGAAACGATAGGTGTCTATGGGGCTGTCAGGATCCATGGGATCTTTGGGCCATACAAATCTCGTGAAGTCTCTGACCTGTTCATCCAAACCTACCATAAAAAATTATTTTGCAATGTCAGAACAGGCAGCTAGTGACCCCAGTCTGAATCGCATCAACATCTGAGGTAACTCTGGGACCATGGATGGTCCTAGGTACAAACAATCATTTAAACTTACCTCTTCATTATGTGGTTTTGCTGACCAATAAAAAAACACCCGCACCGGTGTTGTTGGAGATTCCTTTCTCACAGCGTGGTGAGGTAGGTAGTGGCATGCATCTGGTGGCTTCATGTCACTCATTTTTTCGATAAATCCTCTTTGTTGTTGCTCTTGCATAACGCTGTCATAGTGCTTCAACAGTTCAGCTTCTTTCCGCATACGCTTTAGATTGCTCACCAGCCTTCCTTGGGCTAAACCGATAATTGATTGGCAGAGTGGGATGAGCCTTCTTCCATGGCAATCTGGCCACATACTTGCAATCTGAAAATCGGATGCTGTTGTTGAATAACTCTAGAGCTGCTTTATCATCCGGGTGTGCTTCTTCTGGTGATATCCCTATTGTGTCCAAACGCCACAATAGGTCAACATCCTTTTCTGCTTCTTTGTCTGACACTGCTACCTTAGGTGCAGTTAACACATTGATTTGAGTGTTGTCTTGAAATTCCTTCATGGGACCTGACAGTAGGTCTCCTAACTTTGAAGATATTATTGTTATTCCTTCATCCTGTTTTTAGGAAAAACAAAATCATAGTAATGATCTGCTCCAATGAGCATATCAACTGAGTAGTGGACTGTATTTTCAAACTTGTCAGCCAAGTTGCGTCCCTTGGCTTTGAGGTGAGTGGCTAGTTCACTGACTCTACTCATGTTAAGCCGTCCAGACGAAGTGTCGACTTCAATCATTTCCAGGGAGATGCTCTCGTGTGTCGAAACTTCTATGGTGACATTATTTGTCATACCGTTCTTCTGTTCCTTTGCTGTTGAAACCGTCAATTGTCAGGGTGGTGTGTCGACATGTAGTGTCATCATCGCTCAAGGTTCCTCTTTTGATGAAGGACCTCTGAGCCCCTTGGTCGAACAAGGCTCTCACGAATTTTATACCATCCTTTGTTTTCAAACTAACGAAAGCTGTGGGTAGGGCGGTCGCCTTACCACACCCAGCTGCTAGTGCATTCACTGTAGCTACACTAATGGGAGCGTTGCCCACAGAACTGGTAGCTGCTGCAGCTGTAGACTTTGCATTGCTTGATGCTAGCTTGTCACCACTTCGTCGACCTTTGTTTCTCTTGAAGCAGGGTGCACCATGATGTCCGGTGATCTTGCAGTTCTTACAGAATGGTGCCTTCTCTAGGCACTCAGCAGAACGGTGACCCGACTTCGGGCATTTGAAGCACAATCTCAATTCTGATACCCGAGTTTTTCTTTCTTCATTTGTTTCGTACTTTGTACAGCAAAAGAGAGAATGATCTTCAGCACAAAATGGGTATCCAGATGTTGTTACTTGAAGGATCCCACAGTTGACTGTGGTCCTCGGTTGTTCCCATCAGGTGGTTTGGAATGGTGTCCATTGGAATTGCTCCTTGAACTCCTTTGAAAGTATGGCTTCCGGCCTCCGTTTACCTGTGGCTTGAAGTCAGCCTCACAGTTCTCAAGTCTAGTGATCTCAGACATGAGTGCGCCTTGGAATTCAGACAATTTCCATGCAGCATCTGGGTCTCTGCCCCTACTGCAGGCTTCTTTGATCCTTGATTGTAGTTTGTGCCAGATCCGGCGTGCTGTTATTGAGGAACAGTGCCTGCTGTCATTGAAGTCCACTCCTGCTGTCTTCAGATGGCAAAGGTTTACTTCCACCTTGTGCCTGTACTCTTGTAGAGATGAAGTTGAGTCAGCAGGAGCTGGAAGATCATCAAGTGCATCTAAATGTGCCATCCTTATGTGATCTTCGTTCCCGTACAGCTTCTTTAGCATTGCAACTGCTAGTGGGTAGGACTCATTTGTTGGAGCAAACCCAGCCAGTGTATTTTTTGCAGCACCCTTTAACTTGCTTTGCAGGTATTGAAACTTTTCAGAAGGTTCCAGTTCATCATTTTCATGGACGGTTCTGAAACTTTGCCAGAATGAGGTAAACATGAGTATGTTCCCGCTGAAGTCTAGCATCTCTAGAGTAGGTAGCTTGACTCTCACACTTCTGAGGGAAGAATTGCTT
>SDVV010014872.1:0-14683 GCA_016164225.1 Gammarus roeselii
CCGGATGCAAGATAAAGACTGGTAATTTATTTAATATTTTTGTAAATACCTAATGTCATAGTATGGACAGCATATCGATGGTATACTGTTCGATACAGCAATGCTCCAATATCGTTCCTTAGTGGAAATATATACACCAAGTAGTATCCTGTTATTGAATGGAAAGTGATCAATCTATAAAAAAACGTGGTGACGAATAGTTAGTCAAGTAGTATCTTTTGTACGGTCATCAATAACATGAACAAGGTTCACAACTCAACTGAGCAATAATTAAAAAATCTCCTTCATAAAAAAAGAAGTTGAGGAATAAAGCAAGCCTTCAGGATCTACGTAGCAACACCTTCAGCAGATCGAGCCTCGACCGGCACATTGAGCCTGAACCGGCGCATTGACGCTAATGTGAAGGGAATTGTTAAGATCTGAGGGGGGGTTGGAGTGACTCTCTGCCGGAACGTGTTAGGGCATCTTATGGCTAGGGAGGATCCTTGCCTGGTCATTATAGGGTTCCTTGGTGAACGGGAGGCTTCTTGTCGAGAAAGTTTATGGCATCCATGGGCAAGAGAGGCTCTATGCCGGGAATTGTCTGTGCCTCTTTAGATCACGACATACTCCTTACAGAATCATGGTGAGACCCAATAGGGTAACAGAGGCTTCCTTAAAGAACACAAATGGCCTCTTTAGGGCAAGGGAGGCTACCTGTCATGACATCGCAGGGCTTCTTAGTGGAAAAGGTTTCCGGCCGAAATATGTTCCGGCCATAATATGAGTCTCTATTAGGAAATTAAGGCTACTTACTTGAGGCTAGGAAGGCTTCCTTTTGCATGGATAAATTTGGGCATACTTGGGGCTCCTTGGAAGAAATGAGCCTGCCGGAACATGTTAGGGCATCCGTGAGGCAAGGGAGGCTCTCTCTCGGGATATGTTTAGGCACCCTGACGGGACATGTTTGGATATCCTTGCTGCAATAATTCGTCCAGCCGGGACATGTTAAGGCCCTCTTGGGCAAGGGCTGCTTTCTGCCGGAACATGTCAGGGCCCCCTTGGGTCAATGAAGGCTACCAGAAGGGGCATGTTAAGGCCCTCTTGGGCAAGGTCTGCTCTCTGCCTTAACATGTCAGAGCTACCTTGAAACAATGAAGCTCCCAGCCGAAACAGGTTAAGGTATCTTTGAGGCATGCAAGGCTCCTTGCCCAAATATATATGAAAATTATCTCGTCGACGACAATTTTTATCTGTGTGGTTCCTTCCTATATCTCAAGCAGTATCCGTACAAACATATTTTTTTAAACACCTCAATTTTTTTTGTGGCAACACTGTGGAAGTTGAACTTATTTTACAGGTCGCCGGGTAAAATCACACACTTGGTATGTATAGCATTCTAAATATATGCCTACATGCCTTTTGTCCCACTAGAAGTCTCTTTCTCATACTTTCAACTAGTTCTCTTTCTGCCTGCATGAAGCATCAAAACATTGTTTGCTTGCGGGAGGATTCGTAATTTATGTTCGCCCTACAGCGTCGCGTTGCATAAAATACGAGGGCGTCATCGCAAGACACCGTTCTTCGGCCCCAAAAAATTGCAGTCCGACCCGATATTCAAATTGGCAAAAAAATCGCGCCCCATAGGTAAACGATGCACTGCGTGGGGGCTGACTAGTCTGTGAAGAGACATGTCGATAGAAGAGGTGAGCTGGTGAAGAAAGGAGATATCGCGTAGAGAACTGGTGGAGATAGAGAGTGGTGGAGAGACCTGCTGAGAAGAAGGGTTGGTGGGAATTGGTGAGGAGAAGGGATGGTGTGGAGAACTGGGGAGTTGAACGGTTGTGGGAAGAACTGGTGTGCAGAGGTGATTGTAGAGAGAATCGGGATGCTGCTGGGGAGAGGGGTCAAAAATTCGATGATATATCTAATTGATTTAGAAAACGTACCAATTGGGCTAATTTACATTTACATGAACACAGTCGCGTAACCAGAATATCCCCAAGACCCTGGGTAAATTCGACTCCTTTGATGTACATTGTACTTTCCGACTGATTTTGAACCCCGAAAATAGGACAGAATGTTTATTGTAAGTCTAAAGAGGCGTGTTATGCAGGAGTATTGGGACTATCTAGCTCAGGGCCTGTGTTCAGTGTACAAGCTCAGTGCTTCTGTTCAATGCGAATGCTCAGTGCCTGTGTTCAGAGTACAAGCTCAGTGCCTCTGTTCAATGCGAATGCTCAGTGCCTGTGTTCAGTGGTAATGTTCAGTGCCGTGTGTTCAATGCGAATGCTTGGTGCCTGTGTTCAGTGTAAATGATCAGTGTCGTGTGTTCAATGCAAATGCTCAGTAGCTGTGTTCAATACTAATGTTCAGTGAGTGAGATAAATGCAACTACTCAGTGCCGGTGTTCAATGTAAATGCTTAGTGCCTGTGTTCAATGCAAATGCTCAGTGCCTGTGTTCAATGTAATTGCTTAGTGCCTGTGTTCAATATAAATGCTAAGTGCTTGTGTCCGATGCAAATACTTAGTGCCTGTGTTCAATGCCAATGATCAGTGCCTGTGTTCAACGCAAATGCTCAGTGCCTCCGTTCAAAGCAAATGGTCTGTGCCTGTGTTCAATGTAAATGCTCAGAGTCTGTGTTCAGTGTACTGATAGTAATGGGAATATTCTCTCTTTCTCTTTCCCTGATTGTACGCAAATAGATTTTGAAACGTTGCGCCTACCATCGCCGCTCTATCCACGGGCTCTATCCACCGCCTCTCATTGTTGTTGTGAGTAGCCTGGACGGGCTCCATTCACTGCTTCACATCATTGTTGTTGGGAGCCTTGACGAGCCCAGCCTCGAGGGGCATCACCCACCGCCTCTCATCATGGTTGTCCGTGGCATAGACGGGCCTCAACCATCGCCGCAGGAAATGGTTGTCCGTAGTCTCGACCAACTTTATCCGCAATACCTAATCACTGTTGTTCATAGCGCCTTGACGGGCCCCATCCGCCATCCCTCATCTTTGTTGTTCAGAGCGATTTGACGGGCCCCACCCCTCATAATTGTTATTCATAGCGCCTTGACCGGCTCCATATGTCATCCCTCATAATTGTTGTTCATAGCGCCTTGACGGATCCCATCCGCCATCCCTCATCATTGTCGTTCATAGCACCTTGACGGGCCAGTGGAGTATATAGGCGTGAAACGGCACTGTGAAGGAATAAGATAGGGAATAATTAGCAGGTGGAGGGGGGTTGGTCGGAGTCAGCGGTGCGAAGGTGGGCGGAACGGAAGTGGGCGGAGCGGAATTTGGCTGACTCATTCAGACGGACGGACGGCTTATATAAACATATGTTAATAGGTTATATATGTTAATAGGTTATATATGTTAATAGGTTATATGTGTTGATACGCTATACAAATAGAACGTTCCTATATGCATATAGGTATTCGCATTTTAATGCTGGGCACACTGTATTGCAATTCCATTGCATATAATGTTGCGTATATGAATTTTTGATGCAAATTCACCGAGTGTTTAGGGGTATAGATGACATACACTTATGAGATACTTTTTATTTATAAGAAATCTAACAGTTACATAATAATTTACATGTACTATTAGAGGTTAAAATCACACACAGTTCCTGCTTGCACGAATGTTTTTTTTCCGGACACGTTCATGAGGAATTTTTCAACCTCGGTATCATTTCTATGTCGTTCGCTGTCGGAGAACCCCTCGATAATCTTTTTGACGGGTATATTTTGACATAGATAATACGCAAAGTAGAGACAGTACGCTCCACGGACCACCGATTGATCACTTTGGATCGGTTTCTATAGTAAAAGTTGTATTTCTGCATGTGTATCATAATACGATGCTATATTTCCTCCATAAATTTTTGGATTAAACCCAAACGAATCAAAACCTTAGTGTTTGTTATCGTTTTGAATATTAGGATCCAGTGACCCTTAATATTAGGATCGCTTTCGCTGTTAACAATCATGTAGCCGTTCATTGGATGCATGGGCAAACAACCTAAATAGACACGTTTCATAATTGGATCACTCTTGGATATATTTTAAATTTGATTATTATCCATGTTCACCGGAATAAGATCTTATTCGTAGTGGGTGGATTTTCACAATTCACTGTTATACGTATGTTTGCTCTTTTTGCTAGGTTAATGACATCTCCAGAGTCGGTTGGCTTGGTATCTATAGCAAATATAGTTCTTCCTGTAGGGAAATTTTGTCTTGTGATAAGATAAGAGCCGTTACGCGTCCCTAGAGCCGAAAGTGTTTGATGGTATGCATGGGCGCACTCTCTGGGAAATGATAATCGATAACGTTTGTGATGTCATCATGCTGGATGTAATTTGGATTGCGATAATATGCTCCGTTATGTGTCGTTTGATCAATGAGAAACAGGGCTAATTTATGTGAAACAACCCCGTTGAAGGGGTAATCAATGGAGATGGAGTTTTCACCGGTAGGAAACACGATTGTTTTGACAATAGGTTGATCGAACATGTATTCAATCATGTCATTTTTTTTTGTGAGCGCTTTATTTAGAACAAGCAAAGCTGCAGGGTATGGGATAACCTTTATGCACCATAATTTACATGAATCAACTAAATAGATGTACTGTTCATTGTCATGTGTTAGAAGAACGCTACAAGGTTTTGCCAGCTCCAAACGTATATTTACGCTTACATTATCCAATAGATAACTGTTGCTACCGAATACATCGAAGTTTAGTGGTCCCATCATATGTATTCCATGACGTACACCTTCTTGAATCCAATCCTCATTTTCGTTTTATTAGTAAAATTCGCTGGGATCTGGAATGGGGGTTTGCAGTGATTTATACATCATATTCAACCCTTTATTATTTAGATCGGAGCTTTCTATGGATGTATAGGCGTTGAGATTATTTAATAGTCCTGTATAACTGTTTCCTTCGCACTGAACACCATTAAGAAATAGAGAGTGACTTTTGAACATGCGATGAAAAAATCCGTCAACGAGTGTAACATGTGCAGCGGTGGCCAACGCGCTTCCATCTGCATTTCTAACACGGATTTTCACTTCAGCAGTTAACGAGCTCAAGTCGACCACTTCATTATCTAACCCGGGAATATGAAATTCCATAAAAGAATCTGCAATTCAACCATCATACAGGCTGTTGTTTGTACGTAGATAATTTCTTTCTTGGTTGATTTTCGCATATCGTTCTGCTCCGAGTGATCATGTGCCATGTTTCGAGCCATATCGGCAGTTGCAGGCAGTACAGTTTTTCGTAGAAAAGACAATGTACGTCTCACAAGACTGGATATGGTTAAGAAGAAACCGCCACCCCTCTGGAACGATATCGGACTTGTGAATCTGTCAAGATGTAAAATTCCACCGCGTATTTTGTCACGTTGCGCGAATCAAACTTCGTATTGTTTGTACAACCGATATGCATACATCACCCTCATGATTGCTAGTTACCAAATTACCTTTTTTATATTCAGCGTTATATTTGTGTGGCTCTAGCTTATTTCAAAATGCAGTACGCATAGGCTCGATCCACCATCCTTGAACGAAATGATACCGCCAACAACATCTCGTAGATTGATGGAAATGTAATCAATATGACTACGCTATCATTTTTTATATATTACATGGGCACGCATAAAAGAATAAAATTTATTTTTGAATAACATCAAGAATATTGACTTGCTTGTCATCCATAAAACTGCGTGAAATTATATCTGAGTAAACGTTCATGTAGCGTACATTATAGTTCATTAAGAACATTTTTTCCCATACGGAACCTTCACCGACATTATATCTACTCATTGCTCTGCCTATTATATCAGTCGATCTATCTCCGACAAAGTATCGATTCACCGTATCTTCAGTATATTTGTATTGCGACATGTTTTGACTAATACAGGCATTGAACATTATGCGTTGTAAGGCACTATCATATTCAAACAATTTTTCTTCATCTCCGAATTCACTAGGGTAGTCGTCGACTGTTAAACTTTTCAGTAGTCCCAGCTGTCCATTCTGTGATTCATCGTACAAGGGGTGATTTTTAGGGTAGCTGGAGAAGTCCATGAAGGCAGACAGGGGAGCTTGCCGCATTTCCGTCTCAATTTCGGCCACACCTTTGAACTGCAGCAGCAACGAGTCTGTGTTCGAGTAGATGAGCAAGACGTTGTCACCGTAGCGTGGTTTCAGATTGTCATAAAAAAAGCTGTAAACTTTTCTTTTAGCCTTTTCAAGCACGTAGAATCTAACTTGGAGTGGATGAACCGTTCGGACATTTTTTTGCTTGAGGATCATGATGACCGTTTTGGGGCCGATGACGTAGCAGTTTTCAGGAGGGGTAGGCAGCGTGTTTTTGTAATTAGTTGGCTGTGCATACGACCTTTGCCTCTAGACTTCTGAGGAGAGGGTTGAACAAAAGCTTCCCGTAGATACTATTTGAGAGCAGTTTATACATGGACTTGTCGAAGGACCGGTTCCTGTTTTATGCGAACAATTCGATGAGCCTTGGTGACTTCCAGTCCTTGTCTGAAGAGTATTTGAAGAAGTTCTAGGGCCACGAGGTAGTCAGTTTGGAGCAGATGACACCCAAACAGCTTACGATCAGCTCGTTTTCGGTTTTTGAAATGTTCTGAGCCTGCCAAGAGATTTTTGAAGGCGAAACATTGTCGAAGCTGACTTCTTTGTGATGCAGCAGTAGTGGCAGCTCGTCTGTTTTTTGTGCAACTTCATTGGTGACTTGGGCATCGATACAGTCAATGTACGTGTAATCGCAAAAATAGTCCTCGTTTACCAAGTCGAATGCTTGAATTTCTTCGAGTGTGAGCATGAGAATTTCGCGAATCATAAGGGGCTCACTCAAACATCCACCATAAAGACTGTTAAAGTCCCACATTGCTGCTGAAGACACAGGTAGTATAGGGTCATAGTCTGTGCATCAGCGATTGATTATCTTGGTAAGACCTTTCGTCAACGTCACAAATCCGTTTCATGTATTTTTGACAATCAAATGGAGTAGATCGATATTTTTGACCAGCTCCAGTTTCATTTTGCTTTCGTAGAGGGCAGCTTTCATTGCAAAACCAGGGGTGCTCAGAAAATGAACGGGGTCCAGGGTGTAGTCGCGTGTCATGGTCTCCCTAACTTTTGAATGACTTCGGCCAGTAGCAGCGTGTCTATTAACAGGTAGATCATAATGTAGTCACGCAAAGTCTTGCAGTTGGCTGCCTGCCACATTTCAATCACTTCTGCATAATCAGAGTACGATATTCTTTTGCCTCAAAGTTGACTGTAAAAGGCTTGTTGCGACGGGATGTCAGTTTGGTCCAGCACAGAATCCGATGTGATGGCTTCATAGCAGGAGTTACCTTATCGAGTAGTGAGGTCTAGAACCTTGTCACTTTAACCGAGACTTGTGAGATGGGCCACTATCCTTAAGATTTTTTGGCAAGACTGTCTAAACTTGAGTTGAGAAACATGTACGAGTCGATAAACTTGACACCGTACTTGCTCGTGTTATCGTTCAAAGATACAAAGATGCTGAACTTTTTGTCCGACTGTTCCGGTAACACATTTATGTTAGAAACATTTTTGCCGTCCAATCCTCTCAATATGAATCTCATGTCATAGGCTGATGCATTGTGAGCAATACAAGGCATGAACCTGCGTTTATCCGTGATTCTGATGTTACAATTCGAACATAGAGCCCCAATATAGTTCCCTGATATCACTTTGTTGGGTCCGAAGACCCCCTCGATGTAATGATTATGATGGCGAACTCGTCATACATTATTCTTTCCATAAGCGTCCCCGCAGCATTCACATGTTTTGCTTTCGCCACATTTTTCTAAGTCTTGTTTGGTGAGGACGGGTTCGGAGTACAATGGTGAGGTTGACATGTAATCATTATAATCCAGCAACATATTCTTGACAACATGTGTCTCCATCTCCTCGAGCAGAACTGAAGTCGAATCAACTACTTTGTGTCCTACAATTTTCCCGTCCTAATTCACTAGAGTATAACTGTACATGCACAACTTGTGTATTTTGACTACATCTTTACCCTGTGTTTTAGGCTCCAGCACAGATTCACAGTCATAATAAAAAACAACGTGGGGTTTCATTGTTGCGTGCATGGCAGAGAATTGGTACATTTCGCCTTCTTCAGGCATACTGATACTTTGCAAGCCTGTACTGGACGAACAAAATTTTACGTGTCCAGATGTTTTGCTTTCGTCCATGCCCTGCATGCAGAATGGACAAATACAATTCTCTCTATATTTCGTATCTCTAAATGTACGCATAAATGTAGTGAGACACGGTATGAGAGCAACATGGTGGGCATCGAAGATTTACACAAGGTGGATCGTGCGTTCCTCACTGGCCTCTAAACTGTCTCTGTATACACTGACCAGACCATAACCTCCCTTCTCTTTTGTGAGCTGATATAGTCTAATGTTAACTTCACAGTCCCTCTCTATAGGAGGTAAATCTTCTAAAGCAACATGTTTGTTCAAAGCAAGTTTTGGAAAATTTAAGTAGGTGTTTTTGCATGGGAGGTAAGTTAATTCTGATTGTTTTCTCATCCATGTGAGACATGTATTTTCAAGCAAGTGGAAGTGGGCAATCATGCTAGTGAGTACACAATTATTGTTTTTTTGCCTTGATGTTGAATATATGGTGCATGCCTGGACAGTTTTTGGGCCAAGAAACTTAGTGCCAAAGACGTTTTGTTCCTTAAGCCCCCGTCATGAGGAATTTAGGCTCAACACTGGTTACTGTATTAATGCTCCAGACATTAGATTCTCGATCTCGTTTTCCTTATTTATTTTGTAAATCTACCCCGAGGCCCTAAATCAACTCACTTAAAAGCATGGTTTTTGTTAGTTGGATCGCTTTTGTGTTTATCACCCAGTTTTGTCATCTATAGATGCATCTTCAACTTGTTCGCTCATTTTAACATTTACGGTGCATTGGAGTCTTTGGAATGTACATAATTCAGATTCAGAGTGTTCCACTAATTTTTTGCATCCCACTGTAATCATGGACGATATGTTGACTTGTTCAGTGTATGGTATAAATGTTGATGTTACGAAATTATTTTCCAAAAAACTACTGAGGTTGGTTTGTGAAATGTAGGCTCACGCGAAGGATCCGATCTATCAGTAGTGACGAGCTGTCCCGAAAACGACGCCAAGGACGGATCAGTAGACTGAGTTACGAGCTGTCTAACAGGAGACAGCGTCAAGGACGGATCAGTAGACCGAGTTACGAACTATCCAACAGGAGACAGCGCTAAGGGCGGATTAGCAGCAGGCTGAGCGACGAATGCATTCAAAGCCGAACCATCAGTACCCTGAACTCCGCGTTGTTCCGAAGACGGAGTCGAAGACGGAAGGGGGCCACCACCACTACCGGGTCGCGGACTTGCGCTAGGGCTTGCGGACATTGCGAGGCTTGCGCTAGGGCTTGCAGACATTGCAGGGCTTACGCTAGGGCATGCGAGGGGCGGATATGCATAATTTCGGTATGGGGCACTCCCTGCATCCTCCATCTATGGTGTTTGATTCATCCTACATGAATAAACAAAGGTATATCTAAAATAAAACAATAAAACCTAGACTAGCATAGGTACAGGAAGATATCTCTAGAATAAAAAAAACAAAAAAACAGACATGTTAGATCTGACACTACTGACATCGAGAGAGGAACAACTGTCCGTCACAAACAAGATCAAGAGCACAAATAATGTCTGAGCTGCGATATTCGCTATTTTATGCAACAGTGTATGATAACTTAGGCAAGAGGTTTGCCTTACGCTGCCAGATGTGCGACAACAAAACCAAATCAATAGGAAATCAAAACGAAAACGAAACCAATTTACGTGTGCAACCTATTTGCCTGCATGCAGCGGTGGGGTCGTATAAAACTGGTGCCGCTGAGGTGGTGGACACACACATAATCAGCTTCTCGTCGAGTAAACATCCTCCTCCTCAAGATTGATCAACAAGACCGAAAAATAGAGCTGATAAAAGTAGGAAATCTTGCAGTCATCTATAACCGGACTCTCCAGAGGTTTGCATTCAATTAAGCTGGAAATTTAGTGTCAACGACTATACCAACATTTAAAGTTATCTGGAATATTTTGAAGATGAAGGAACAAGTGACTGTTTTAAAAAGACAGGATTGGTCGAGTGCGGAACTGAAGTGCAACTCCGCTTGTGTTCATAAACAGTAAATCAAAACTGCACAAGTCTAGAATTGTACTAAGTCCTGACTTTATAGTTAGCTTCCTCAGTCAAGAGGAAACCATGCTGGAGCGTAGTACATTTCACTCACTTGAGCTAATCTCGAAAGATAAGCCCCTAAAGATGTATATACCAGACAGATCATTCGCCTTCTCAACCTGTGGTGAAGATGTAATTGAAGAAAGATGTGATAATTTATTATATGAAAAATCATGCAAATATTTCTTTTGTAAACACTAACCTTTGTAATGCATCATGCCGGACTTTGAAAAAGTCTCCTGATTGATGATAAGCTTGAGTTTGTTGCGGTTAGTGGTATGCTTATGTCTGCATCGGTGGTCTCTGTCACGGTTGTCGAAGTTGCCATGCATGTGTCTGCATTGGGGGTCTCTGCAACGGTTGTCGAGGTTGTCATGCTTGAGGCTGCGGCCAATGATGTACAGGCAGCGGATGACGCTGGTATTTTGGTTTGCCGTACCTAAGATCACCCTGATAGTTTGAGCGATGACTGGCCAGCGGATAGCCCTGATACGGATGACATGCTGGAGGGTACTGCAACGGTCTGCACGTGAAAAATTTATGTATTTAGAAAAAAATATATCACTAGTTTTGCTCTAACATGGAATAGATTGATTACAGAGTCCAAAACTTATGAAGACACTTCTCGGTAAACATACCTTATCATCCCTGAAGTTCCGAGTTGATCTGGTCTACCCCCGATCGAGTTGTTACCATGATCTGTTGAGAAAGAAATTATAATAGGTCAAATCAATTGCTGGAAAAAACTTACGGAAGCCACATTGGTTGATGTCAAAAATATTGGCATGATTGATCTAACTTCAGAGATGTAAATAGCCCACGCTGATAATTACCTGGTGTTGACAAACGGGTTCATGATTCCAGCATATCCTTGATGGAATACATCTGCAAAGTGAGAGAGAAAAAATAAAAATTAAAATGTTCATTGAAAAATAGTTAGTTGTGTATTACCTGTTGGGGAGAATGGAGACTGTTAGGTTTGCCGATGCTAACATCTTCGCCAAGCCCGTACGATGGTTTGTGAGCGGGTTTTCATCTAGTGGAAAGAGTGTCCTTGTGGGAAAAATTAGTAGTAAATACATTAATAGCTTCGATGAGGTGGTTGTTTCAGGGTCAGAGCTATTGAAAAAAATCAAATACCTACAGGACATGTCGCATTAGATCCATTAGCTAAGAAAACTTCGTGTAAACTCCTTTATGTGTATGACGATTTCATGTTGGAATCAGAGTCTCTACGTATTATTGTAAATGTTTGTTGTCGGGGTCGGCACGCAAATAGCAGTGCAATATATTCAAACCAATCACTCTTTCACTAAAATCAATTCCACCGCACAATATCTTCAAATACCACACACTTTCTTATCCTGCGCATGCGCGATATCAATCAATTACGTTACTTTGGCAAAACATTCCTTGCAAAAGACAAGATTGAACCGTTCTTCTCCGTGTACAAAATGCATGTGAAAAAAAACATATGGGCACATCTTGGTGGATTTCACACACCCAAGTACTTCGAAACTCTTGATTAGAGCACAAGTTGCAGGACATGAATTTGAACAAGTGTTGCCTCTATAAAACATATTATGTAAGCCTGATTTGAGATTAGTAGTGGATTAGAATTGAGAGTGTCTACTACAATCCAGAGGGTGTTGGGTCATACTCTAGCGCGAAGGCCCTACATCAAAATTATACGAATATTTGTTCGTCTACAACAAGACGCGATGTTGAAAAATTTATACAAGGGTCAGCTACTATTACATGACTTGAACAAGCTCCTTTGAAATTTAGCGGACGTATGTTCACAGCTACGCGTGTTGAATCGATTATCTGGGCGGATGTTGCAATAATGAAAGAATATGCAGATAAAAATGACGGAATTAGATATTTATTGATCGTCATTGATATATACAGCAAATAGCTGTGTGTAAAACCCTTCTAAGCTTTTACATTTACAAGTATGATTGCAACATTTGATAATACATTCAACAAGCTAGTATGGCCAACGACTCAGGTATGTTCAGATCAGGGCAGTGAATTTACAAATAGAAACTTTAAAGCTTATTTGGTCAGCAAGAACATATCCATTTATTACACCTACAACAAGGCCATCAAAACATCCCCAGCAGAACGAGTAAAACTTAAATTGGGTAAATATATACATGCTAAAAAGACTGAACGCTATATAGATGATTTGCAAACGATTGTGAACACATACAATATGACACCACATTCATCATTGATGGGCCGGGTTCCCTTTGACGTTTATATGTTGAACGACCCAAGAGAGATTCAGGCACTGTTATTTAAAATGTATAAAATACAACGTAAAAGAATTAAAGTGCCCATTACACAACTAAAAGTGGGAGCGTACGTACGCTCCCAGTGCAGTGATCTCAGTCTCAAGACGTTCATTCGAGGACACAAACCAAAGTTTACGAAGGAATTGTTTCTTATTCCGCGTATTAACATAAACATTACCCTTCGACCTATGAAATAACAACGCTCGATACTGATGAACCCATCAAAGATTTTGTCTGCAGGCAGGAACTAGTTCAGTGTGACCGCCCTAATATTTATGGCATCAAGGTCTTCAAGTCCCGAATTAGACGAGAAAGAAAGCAAATCTACGTGATATTCACGGGTTATCAAGACAGCGAATCTACGAGGATTAATGAAGGAAACGTTGTGTCGTGATGTGTGATAAACGTATTTTGAAACGGAAATTGAATTTTTATGATATATTAACTCAACTAAAATCATCCAAACGTAGTCAACTCATCAAACTATTAAGTGATGAAGAATTTAAAATACTCGGCAAAATATTTACAAATAAACAGAGCGGAAAATTAGTCTGTGACAAGCTAACCAAGTCACGGGTAACGAAATTTATCTCTGCAATAAAACAATTAGGCAGTAAATCGTCCGTGAGTAAATCCTCCGGGACCGAAAACATTATCAACAGTGCGTGGAGGGCTTCTGTTAAATTTACTATTACCCACTGCAGTGAGTTTCTTGACATAAATAATCTATGGATGAATCGGTTTACTACCTAGTTCCAAAATTCAAGATAGATAAGCTTACAGCAAATCATATTGGCGGTAGAGCTACACCCATATCTGTCACAACAGGGCCAGAAATACCAGAACATAGCAGTAAGTAACACAGTTAGATTTGAACGCTTCGCCCGAAATAACATTAAAATTATTTGATTTTATCGAAGGTTTCTATCACTCTAGCATGACTAAAGAGCCCACGCTGGAACCGATCAAACAAAGGGAGTAAAATAATGAAGATGTTGCAGCACTATAAACAGCCTCATTGCCTCCGTGGCTAGGACACTCTCCAGCGGTTTGCTTCATTACTTGCGAATCAACACAGCAATAGAATTTGAATCGAACGGGTTTGTTAGCCATCTCAATCCAAAGCCGTATTCACGTACTTCATCTCCTAATTAATTTATTAGTAAATAAGACAGTGATGAGCAAAGATGTCAATGATGTCATTCAAACGTTCATGGATAAAATGCCCAAGGCCTTTCATAAAATTAAACTATTAAAAATTGAAGAGAAGGAGGACGAGATAGAGCGGTTCCGGAATGGCTTATAAAAATAACACACGGCTTCGTAACACCGACATAACACTCGTAAACATCTACAAAGCAACACTGGTATACGATCACAATGAAAATCACAGAAAAACATAAAATGGCACGCGAAACAGGGTGAAACATGTATGCCACTTGGACCAATTGGTGGAGGTAGTGCCTCTTAGCGACCATGAGATAAGGCCATGTGAGCATAGCGCAACACTGACTGGCACCATGACTGACAAAATAACATGAAAATAGGAAATAAACATATCCCTACTAGCATGGAAACACTCTAAATATTTATAACGCAACCGATAATCATCGACAATACTACGTATCATAACATTGAAACAAAATAAATATATAAATAAGTTCACCATAAATGTCAAACCTTTGGGGGATGATCAAGCGCAGAAACCTATCGTGACCGAGGCAGAGAACAGACTGATGCGCGAGCCCGGGCGTTGAGCCGGGGGTGGCCTCGCAGTGAACGTGTGCGAGCCTGTACTGCAACAAGGTGAAACAAGTCTCCCAACTACAAACCAGGGTACACTCGGCAACAGGAAAGGCCGAGCGCTTATCGCGCCCCAATCTCCAGGGCTGATTTCGTGAGAGGGTGCCCAGGGCATATTCGACTATAGGATTGCCAGGGCATATTTGTCGACAGGGTCCCCAGGGCATTTTTAGCGAAAGTGTCCCCAGGGCATATTTGGCGATAGTGTCTTGGTGACATCATGCTTATGATGATGTATCGATGTATACATAACATATGAGAATATATGAATATATATATAAA
>SDVV010014873.1:0-14682 GCA_016164225.1 Gammarus roeselii
CGGGCCCTGCTGCTGACGACGGTTCCTCGGTGCATTCGGGACCCAGAGTGTAAGTTGAGGGGCTACCGGCCGGAACCTTTAGCACAAAAGGGCTAAGTTGTGTGAGTGTGAGCGTGTGAGGTGCGCCTTGCCGTCGGCCACCCCCCTTTCTGGGGGATGCGGCCTAGTGTCTGTATCTGTATCTGTATAGATGTATGATAAGGTCGTGCTCTGAACTGTCTTCGGGAAGGCCCTCTACATCGTCCCATGCGACATGTGTCGAATATTCCTCCCAGCTGGCTTTCCGGTAGTTGAATCGAAGTTCTTGTGCGTCAGGATTTTTTGGTCGGTTAGTAAGAAGTGATATGATCACTGTCATGTGTTGAAGGCAGGACTCCCCAAATGAGTTGGAGAGCTAAAGTAGGGAACAGTTTGATAAATCGATGGCGGTTTTGCTTTCGAGGGTGATCCGTGTGGGTTGGCCGTCGTTGAGAAGGACCAGGTTGTGAGTGCCTATGGTGTTGGCCATTATCACTCCTCTGGGGTATGTTCTCACGCATCCCCACACTTCGTGGTAGCTGTTGAAGTCTCCAAGGAGGAGTACGGGATGATTCAGTTGGTTAAGCAGATCGGTCATTAGTGCTTCCGTGAGGAGTAGATAGATACCACTGTAATAGATCTTGAGATACATATCCTCACTGCGACAGCTTGGAGTTCTGTTCTCAGAGGGAGGAGGTGATGAGGTATGCTTTGATGGATCATAAGTACCACTCTGCCGTGTGAAGTAACATTATTGTGACCTTCGCGACGGTGTATGACATATTGAGGGATGGAGAAGGTGGCTGTGCCGCGGAGTTTGATCTCTTGGAGGCCTACCACCAAAGGTTTATTGGAGGAGATTAGCGATAATAATTCATATTTTTTGCTTCCAAGTCCCTGGTAATTCCACTGGAGTACTGTGTTGTTGTTCACTTCGGATTTGTTTCACGCCCAGATTTTGATGGTCTGGAGCGGTCGCGTGGTTTGTAGGAATTTTCGTGGTATTCTTGTCTATGAGGCACAGGTTTCCTAGATCAAGAGCGTTCGCATGAGCGCCCGCTTTCTGTAGAACATGATCTCCTAGACTCACTGCGTTTTCGGCTGTGAGTGCTTTTGTAGGAGGAGGAGGACGAGGGAGTACGATTGTTGTGTTTGCTTCTCGAGCGAGCGCGTTTCTCTTCTACGGAGGGTTTTTTAAACATTGTGATGGGCTGAGTAGTAGTCGTTGGGATATTTGAGTCGAGTGCGATGCATGGTAGATCAGTGGTTTGGGGTATCAGTTTTTCGTTGAAGATTTTCAAGGCGTCTACGCGCAGGCGATGTTCGTTCTCACTTGTGAGATGTTCTGGTGTTGGGCATGTTAGCTGAGGGCTGAATACCTCACTGTGTTTTTTCTAGGTGCGGTTGCAGTTAAGACGGTCAGAAGTCGTTTAACGCTTTGATCGAGGCGAGTTGTGGTTTGTGATGTGATGCTAATCTTTTTGCTTTGTGACGAGAGGGTGTCGCGTATCCCGCGGTCATCGTCGGAGGAATCATCGTCTTTGGGCCTTTCGATTTTTTCGGGTTCTTGGACCTCTCCTCGTAGTCGACCGAGGCAGCATCCATCGCAGTGCTTTCCTGGGCACTGGTGGATTCATTGCTTGGGCGCCCGCCTCTGTTACGAGAGCAATCGCTGGGCTGGTTGTGGTATTGTTAATGCTGGAGAGAGGTTTTGGGGTCATGGTAGCTGTTAGTGTTAACTGTACACGAGCATTGTCTGATGGAGTAGACTTAGTTGTGGATTTAACTGTTTTTACGTAATTTTAATTACGGCAGTTTGGGTTCTCGTCGTAAAAGATCTGGATGGTTTGTTTTCGTGTGACTCTGCGGTCATTTTGTATGATTGTCATTGCTTTTGGGTCCATCTGCTTTGGGCAGTCGAGGTCGACTGCCTCATGAAGGCATGAGCAGTGGTAGCATTTAGGTTGGCGGGCTGTGCAGTCCTTTCGGTCATGCTCGCCGGCGCACCTCTTACAGCGTTGGGGTATGTTTGGCTTGCAGTATTTGATGACATGTCCGTATTCCAGGCATTTTTTGCACATTGCGGGTGATGTCGCCACTGGTTAAGATTTGGTTTTTCCATGTTCGCCCGGGATTTCTATGAATTCCGGTGTCACGTCCTGGGAAAGTGATTTGATTCGCGGTGGTGTGGATGATTCGTGGTTTAATTGATTCTACTAGGGAAACGTAGGTGATTCCATAATCTTTTGCTAAACCTGCTGCAAAAGCCCTTAGGTTAGTTTTGGGAGTGTAGTTGGAAGTGTAAATAATTCGTCTTGTAGCATTGAAGAACGGATGTATTTCGACAGTTACTTTGTGTTTGTCTATTTTGTTAATCCTTTGTATAGCGTTACTGTGCTAGATATTCATAACGTGGACCAGATACTTCTTTCCCTGTCGGTTAATGTTTATCGGTCTGCCTCCCAGTTGTTTTGAGAGCGAGTTCGTCATGGTGAATGGGTTCATTGAGGGAGCGACTTTGTTTGCACCGCTATCTACAAGCGTTATGAGGAAGTGGGTAGGGAATGATGCTGATCTTCTCTCCTGGGGGAGCGAATTGCGGCCGCAGCCTCTCGTCGCCCGACTTCGTGCTCAGTTTGGCATTGCAGGATCTCTCTCTCCGTGTTGTCCTGGGGGCAGTCTTCGTGTCCTGTAGGATGGCCGTTTACTTTGCAGTAAAAGCAGTTAGGTTCTTCGGATGGGCACGACAAAGGACCGTCTCGCTTTTCGTGGTCGTCCTGGGAGCAGTGTGAGCATATTTTTTACCCGTTACAATTTTGGCTCGTGTGTCCGTTTTTCTGGCATTTACAGCATCGCATCGGACGTCTTTCGAAGGGTGTAACCTAGGTTTTGGCGTCAAAGAAAGGTATGTCTATGTAGCTAGGTGGGGTGGGGCAATTGAATTTAAGCAAAAAGGCCGTGTTTTTTTTGTTTTGTTTTTTGCGCGATTTTCGCTTCAACTACGCATTCCTTGTATTGGACGAGTCCGGTTATGAAGTCAGCTTCGTCACTCGGAAGGAAGACCCACGATGTATATCAGGCCAGAACTCATGAAAAAAGTTAGGTGTGGTATGATTTTACAAGGCTTTTTGCATATTCTGTTTTTGGAGAGTATAGTGTCACTTTGAAGTTTTGTGTCTACGTTAATGGTGAAGCTATCGTCACCGCTGGCGGTGATGTTGAGAATTGGACGGCCAGTCATGGAGCCCAGTTTTTCTCGTAGTTTATATGGGCAAATATCCGGTCTGTCTCTGACATCAAATGTCATTTTCAAGTGTTCGGGGAATTTAGGGCCGTTGTTGAATAGGTTGTGTATTTGGGCGTTATGAATTTCGGCTGGGAGGAGAGCGATGTTATCAGAGAGGTTAGAGGCGGAAGCACAATGACATGTTACGGGCTCCCTGGCCTCTATCCTCTTCATCAGCTCATCTAGTCGGGTATTCATAGTTGCAAAAAGGTTTTCGAGCTTAGTGAGGTGTTTACCGACCTCACTGGAGGGCGCTGAGCAGTCCTCTGTCTCCAGCTCGGATAGGCCCATCCTTTTGCTCATCTTGCGTAGGACATACTGCATTCTCATCACACTCGCGTCCAGCCTCGAGAAATACTCACTGGTGTCATCGACCACGACTTGGGTCAGGTCAACTGTCAATGAGGGACTTCAGAGAGGTTCGACGTTCATTTTCGTTGATGGGCTGGAACACGACGCTCTAGAGGGGTTGCCAGCCTCCCTCCGATAGGGCCCGGTTTTGCCCATCGTCTGATCCCCGGCTTCTACGTAACTGAACGTGGGGCCTTCTTTACTTGTAAATTTAAAAGTATACAGGTATGTTTACATACATTCTTGAAATTAACTGAAATATAATCTTATAGCTAGACTTACAGCTAAATATTTTTGCTGTATAGTTTTCGTTTTATAAAAACTTTTTTGTAACAATTTTTTTCCTATTCAAACCCCGGTGTCTGTGGGGGGGCTCACTTCTATGTACACCAAGGTAGGGGATGAGGCTACAAACTGAAAAGGGGGACGGGGGACGGTGGAGGGATCTTTTGAATCAAAACATATATATATACATGAAGGGACAAATGAAATTTGGTGGTAAACAAGGACGCCGCGGAAGGCGGGTGACTTATTGCTTTCGCTCTTAATTCTCTTAATTCTCTCGAATTAAGTTGAAAACTTTAATCTCTACGAGACGATATTTGGTCTCGGAGCGATATTCGGCTTAGAGCGGTGACCGGCTTTTATTTTGGTACAGCAAAAAAAGGATCTTCTATACCATGGAAGCTTTAAAGCTTAGACGAGAAGAACAGTATGCGATGCTAATTTCAAAGCTCAGTTAGTCGTCCGTCATTGGTTACGATACTGCCTCTGCGCAAAGCTAAGGTGGTGTGGTAGGTGGCAAGTGTTTGCATAGTTTTGTTGAGTATTTCCGTTTGTTGTTGGTCTGATGGTATGGTGTGGGTGTTGAGTGGAAAGATTGCCTCAAGTGTGTATGTGGTTCGTGTTTGTGTTGTTGAGGCTCCTGCTGAGTTTCCAAATTTGATGATGAGGTTCGGAAGTTAGTGTTTGCAAGCAAGTCCCGCCATAGGGTTCGTCTGTTGCTCCCGGATATCTGCTTCTATTTCTGCGTTAAGGATTTGGATCCGAGTGATTCGGTCGTTGGTGGCGGTTAAATTACGACGGTGGTTTCGCTGTTGAATTTTCCGCCTAATGTTGACCGAGACGGCTGGATTGAAGCCGCGGACAAACCCGGCGGGTGTGTGTTGTCGATCTGCGTGGTTGAGTACTGTGTTGGAGTGTTTCGTGGCTGTGTCAATGGGTGTGGATTGGGTGATGTCAAAGTCTTGTAGGGTGATTTCCATTGATGTTGTGTATTCGTCCCAGTCTGTTCTTTTGTAGTTACGAAAAATGTGAGGGGGCTTGCTGTGGATTGGTAATTAATGACTATTGGGAGGTGGTCGGATGACATGTCTTGGTGGACCGCCCATTGATAATTTAGCGCGAGATTGGGGGAGCAGAATGAGACGTCTGGAGAAGTCGGTTGTGTGTTGGGATTGAAAGGTTTGCGAGTGGGTGTGTTTGCGTTGTTCAGCGTGATAAGTTTATCTAGTTCATCGAAGAGAACACCGCCCCTCCAGTCACCTCTCTGCGAGGCGAGCCAGAAGAGGTCGTGCGCGTTGAAATCACCTAGGGCGAAGGTGTTAGTGGTTGTGTTAAGGTAGTCCAGGTGGGGCGTATAGTGAGGTAGACACGGACTGAATGAAGGGATGTAAATGTTCAATATATTTTTTTTTTTTTTGTGAATTTGCATGTGTAGTGATTGTAGTTCCAGAGTGCGGTCAGGCGGTTGTGTTGGTGAAGTAAGTGAAATTTCTTATGTAGTGTAATGCGTCCAACACCACCGTCGTTGTTAGGACGGTCGTGGCGGAGTGTTTGAATCCAGGAAACTTTGGTGTTTTGGAGTGTTGTTCAAGTTTTGTTACCTGGAATAGGGCGATGTTGATGTGGTGTTTGTGTGAGAAGTGTTCCAGTTCGACTTGTTTCCCACCAATGGCGTTTGCGTTCATTTGTATTCTCTGTCATTTCGTAAGAGCCATATGGTTAACATGCGTTTCTGCTTTATATTTGCATGAATCTTGATGAGGAAACATTACAGAGACGTTTTTGAGAGAGAATCTTGATAACATTAGTCAAAATTGGTTTTCGACAGGTTAAGATCTTTTTTTGATATGGGGAGAGGATTGGGGAGCAGAAGAATAAGTTGTGCCAGGCAAGATCTATGGAGAGGAAGGTTAAGTTGATAGTCGAAAATGAGGCCGTCTGAGTATGAAAGTGTGTCGGCTCTCCAGTATTAAAGAGTGCAATAACGGAAGATAGAATGTTTCGACGTGTTCTTCACGTCCATCAGCTATGTCTCTCCCCCCCCCCCAAAGAAGAAGGGTGTTCAGAATTAAGGTCCCAAAAAGAAGGTAATGTGCAGGAAGTTGTCCAATAAGGTTAACAAACAGTGCTCACGAAGGCAGTACATCTGGAGATACACATAGGTTACAATAAGTTACAACACGTATTAGACCCACTCTTTGGGGTTGTGCCTGTTGAGTAGTTTGTAAGGGGGTTGGTGTACATGTGACTGCTTGGTTTACTAATGTGGCCAGGCCTGTGCCCGATCGAGCGTTGGCCGCGAGTGAGATGAAGTGTGCTTCATACCGACTGGGCAAGGTTCATTCATTTGAATACATATTCGGAGCATTTCCCCTACGACCCTGAAATGTTAGTTGATATTCTAATAGGAGGTGGTTGCTTTATGGTTAATGAAGGGCGGTCAGGATGTGTAGAGTTCTTATCCACTGGGCAAGCAGGAGGGATTTTGGGTTGAGGATGACTCATGTTGACCTGTATGACTACTGAAAGAGGTCCTGGGTGAGATCTCGTGAGAGGTGAACTAAGGCGGTAGCATTTTTCCATGTTGTGCAGTACCCAGCGTTGGTACACCGTCGTCCAGTGCTAGATCTAGCAGCCCATTGCGCGTCGTTCAGAAAATGCTTACAAGGCGAGGTGGAAGTCGAGAAAGACAGCTCTGATAGCGTTCCCGAAACGTCGAGTAGTGCGGATGACTGTCACACGGGCTGCTGTGAGTTTGGGGGCGAGGAAAGAGTATCACGTAGTGGGTTGGGGAGACCCCATGAACGGTGAGCAGCGGTGGTGGCACATCTTCATGTTGTGTTGTAACCAGCTATGGTAGGTCGCCTTCCAGTTCCAGATCTGGGCTCCCGTTGCGCGTCGAGCATCAAGTGAGAGACGGGACAAATTGAGAATGAAGGAAGGCAGCTCTGAAGGGTTCCCGAGATGTCGGGTTGTGTGGAAGAAACAACCCGGCATCCCGATCAGTGAGGAAGAAAAGTTAAAAAAAGATAAGAGGAGGATGCGTCAATGCGGCTTTAACAATACAAACAAGATAAAAACATACCCAGAAATTGGTTGAGAAAGAAAGATAGTGTGAAGAATAGAGGGGTATGAAGGGAAATTGAGTGCTCACCCTTCCGGTTGGGTTGTAACCCCGTGCGACCTGTGATTCAGTAGCTTAGGAAGAGAATACCTTTCAATAACACACACCCAACCCACAATAACGAGCTTTTATTTATGTTAAGCTGTACTCGGTATGAACAAATTAAAAACTGAAATAATCGCAGGACTGAAATTATAACGACTGTAAGCATATAATTGTGAACTTTGTCCACACTTAGATGGAAAATTGACAGGGAAGCGCAGTAGAGGGTGTTGCGTTCGTATGGAGTGGGCGGAAATCTTCTCAAAGCGCTGCCGAGTTTCTATGTTGGCAGCCGAGCTTGTGTCAGAGTGGGAAGTGAGGTGAGGGAGTGATTCACAGTGAAAGTGGGTCCGAGACAAGGCTGCGTGATGTCTCCCTGGCTGTTCAATCTCTACGTGGATAGGGTGGTCAGGGAGGTAAACGCGAGTGTGCTGGGTCGTAGCTTGGAGCTGTTGGAAGCGAATGGGTAAAATTGGCAGTTGAGCCAGTTGCTGTAAGCGGATGATACGGCGCTGGTGGCGGATTCAGAGGAGAAGCTGTGTAGGCTAGTATCTGAGTTCGGCAGAGTGTGTGAGAGGAGGAAGCTTTGAGTGAACATGGGTAAAAGTCAAGTAATGATATGCTCGAGGACTGTTGATGCGAGCAGAATTAGTTTCCTCCTAAATGGAGAGTTGGTGGAAGGAGTTCAGTGTTCTAAGTATGTGAGCTCCCATGTGGAAAAGACTGAACTAGTGGAAACTGAGCTGAAGTCGTGAGTGAAAGAGGATTGTAAAGTGTTGGGTACACGGACGAGTGCAATTAGCTGCAGGACGTTGGGGATGGTAGCAAAGAGATGGTTGTATGAGGGTGTCATCGTCGTAACTGTGCTATCCGGAGCTGAGACTTGGAGTGTGAGAGCGGATGAAAGAAGAAGGTTGGATGTTTTTGAGATTAAATATCTGAGGAGCATGGCTGGATTGTCGCTGTGACAGGTTCACTAACGACGTGGTTTGTTAGTGCGTTCCCGCTCTTAGCGTCCAGTTGCGAAACGGGATGGCCCGGTCATCATGACGCGGCGAGGATAAACCAGTCACGCTGTCGGGCCCTGCTGCTGACACGGACCTCGAACCGGACTCGTGACCCAGAGAGTGTTGTGTTTTTTTCGACCCGACCCTTTAGCGCAGAAGGGCCAAGTTGTGAGTGTGTGTGGTGCGATTGCTGTCGGCCGCCCCCCATCCTTTGAATTATTTCTACCAATCACCGTACCACTTTGGATGACACAATCATCGTCACATAAACTTGTATTGTGCATTTTCTTCTATATCAGAAGCATATTCATCCCAATTTTGTACTCCAGTGTTGAATTATTTTGATTGTCAATTATTTAATCGTTTCCCAGCGGTCATGAAGTGCAGATATTCAGTGTTATGTAAATACTTTATGTATAATTCATGTCGTCCATCTACCCCTTCATTATTCAATTTTTTTTACAGCGATCTGTACAATATGTTAGCTCAATATGTTAGTTTCCCAACCCTATGATCTCAGGATTTCCTAACCCCATATATTCGCGATTTGCCCAACCCTATGTATTCGTAATTGTCTCAACCCCATGTATTCGCGAATTCCCCACCCCGTGTATTCATGATTGTTCAACCTCATTTATTATTGTTTGCCAACACCAGGCATTCCTGATTCTTACCTCAAAAAACACGTAATCTGTTGATCATTGAATATAATATTGTAATTTATAATTTCTTGCATAAAATAAGAACCAGTGGCCCACTAGCGATGAGCTGCGACGAATTCAATAGAAATTTCGTTTACGTTTATTCAAATAGTGTACATGATAATGAAGTTTTATGTGTAGTATGAAATAAATTGAAAACCCATAGCTAGACGATGGAAAAAAATTATTTAATAATAATAATGGGGATTTCGGCCTAGTGTTTGTATATATATATACAGGTTTTCAGTCAAGTTTGTTTAAAAAAATTAGTCAACACCAGTTCGTTTTGAATCTACTTAGCGCTCTCATAGCTTTTAACAGAGATAAAACTACTGGGATTTCCTCTAGTGAGGTTATGGCAACTTGCAGCACCACGCCGTGCGTTGTAGCCAAGAAGTGGTTAGTGGTTACGTGTTTCCTACCTAGGCTGACTTGTTAGTGCAACCCATCACAAGCTATGGCAGTGAACAATAGCGATATTTTTTCCGGGTGGATGCAGCTCTGAGTTCCGGGCCGCACTCAAGTGGAGCATCAGTTAACTCACTTGGAGCAGTATACAAAGCCACAGTTTCTGCAGTGGTGTTTGCGCTCGTACACCGTAAACTTGAGGTGGCACGAGGTACAGGCGTGGCTCAGGTCATCACTGACCCAGTGGTCGGCGGGGCCTCCACTGCTGCTGCCGCCGCTACTCAGGTTGCTGCTGCTACCACCCAGGCCACGACCACGACCACCGCTGGCAGCATGGCGACCACCGTTGGCGCCACCACGCCCAGCGTCCACGATGGTCCACGAGAAGACGCGGCCCCGTGCATCGCCTACCAGCAGTCCGCGGTGGTCTCTGAAAGATAGACGGTAGATTGAGTGGGTTTACTAGTACGCGGAATTACTGTGAAAGACAAGGACAGGAAGACCGTAAAGGTTTCTACATCGCCGTCAAGCTTCAGTGTGACATAAGGACGGGGATACTATGAGAGAAGACGGTGGAAACGGCAGTAGTTTCTTGCATTATGTAGGTTAACTATATTGTTTTACGTTTGGCTCTCTCGTAATCGAGAATAGGCATCGCAGCGGAGTGATATATGTTGAACAATGAACAGAGGCTTCAATTTCTAAAATAATTTTTGAATTGCCGACGAAAAAAAAACAATACATCGAAGATCAGAAGGGACAACTATTGTTCTCCGGCAGGAAGCTCTGCATCACTCACTTGGCCACAGTGATCGCGGTGACAGAAGCGGGCTCGATGTTGTCGGCGCGGTCGTAGGCGGTGTGGGCCGTCAGTTTGCTGCGAAACACCAGCTGACACGCCCACCGCATACCTGAAAAAACGATAACAGTGCCAGTTAACCCACATTAGTTAATAGTTCGACCGAGCCCCGTGATGAACCTCGCCGATGACATCAGCTGGATGAATTATGAGCAGCTCAGGAATACAGCAATGCGAGAACGCTTCTTGTGAAAATGACAGGAAATACTGACGAACCGTATCGCCATTCGCTAGTACATTATATCCTTTGTAATATCTCGATTCTCTCGATAAAATGCTATTTCTCTGTAATATAGCAGGAGCCATGTGGTTTAGCATTGCGCTCCTGCTTTTTATTCGAAGGAATCTTGAAGATAAAACATTACAGAGACGTATTTACGAGAGAATCTTGATAACATTCGTTAAACGTAGTTTTTGACCGATTTAGATCTTTGTGCTTTTTAACCTTACTCGGAAATCTCAAAACTTTTCAGTTCCTCGACTGTCTCCGACTTTTAAGGTAAAAATTTGACTAAATGTCAGCTAGGTAGAGCGTGGCGTCTCCTGCGCCTGGTGGTCTAAATGTCTGCTCGGTAGTGAGTGGAGTCTCCCGCTCCCAGCTGTCTAGGCCGGCTGAACCCCCAAGCCCCCAACACCTTCCCTACCTATATAAGCGAGGTCTCCCGAGCTCCGTCATTCATGAGGGCTAGCAAAGCTGCTTACCGTAAGATTAGATTAGAGTGTCAAGGCTTCCTAGTGCACTGGATTCAATGTCCTTCTGGCGCCAGACATCAATCCAGGAGCCTGTGCTGCATCAAGTCATCGACAAATCATCTTCAGTCTCCGGAATTGTTTCTACTCACGGCATGCTTAGGTCACTACTGTTTATAGGGATATAGGGAGAGGTCACAAATGTATCCTACTCAAACTGAGCAAAGAAAACGGTGGTCCTCCGGGATAGAGGAGTTTATCGGTTAGTAAGATTAAGTAGCTTACCGTAAGGAATGCATTAAGATAGCAGGGGGAGGAGGAGGCCCCATACGGCTCTTACTATGTTACAGACAAATAGCTTTTTATCGAGAGAATCGAGATGACAAAAGTTATATTCTCTTTCACTTTGTAAGAGCCAACTGGTTTCATGGAGAATACCATCATGTAGCGCAAGCTGACCGATGCCAGAAGAACACAGAAGTTGGAAGGATCAGCTGCATTTTAAACTGGGTGTTCCCAAAGAAGGGCTTGTTTTTAAGGAAATGGTAACACATTTGTATAAGTGGTAGTAAGGACTGTAATAATAGGCCAAGACAAGTATTGCTTGGTGCCTACGACAGCCAATATACTAGCTCATAGCGGCCAAACAATATGCGGGCCTAGAGTTTGAGCATCTAAATAGTAATTATGTACATCAATATATACTGCCTTCTAAAATGAGTGTGAATGAACAGCGTAGTGGCAGTAGAATTCTCAATATTGAAGTATCAACCATGTGTACCGTAGCTAATATAGTAACCTTGCCGTACAGTGAGGCGGATACAGTAAATATATACTGAGGAAACCAAGGTAATCCTTATCCTGAAGCCGTAGCGTTGAGTACTTCATAACGATATGGTAAGATAATCTATACACGTACCCTATAATATGTACCAAAATTTCTGGCATTAGCTAGCGTAATGTCACAAACCTTTGACGTGAGAGGGACTATCCACCTGGTTCTCAGTGAGACGCAAGGTTGGCTAGGGTTCCCCACTGCAAATAGGTATTTGTGCCCGAACACGTGGGGCGACTTACAGAACTCCTTGGATATGAAGTCTTGGAGAGAGACCCCACGCGTTCAAGAAAGAGATGAGGCCGATTTTCTGGCGTCATGAGCTTTAGTGAAGGCATGCGGTGTGGCTTCAATGATAAACGAGCAGATGTAATGCCCCACCGATGATGTCTTGAGTGGTTTGCCTGAAGTAGGATGGATGAGCAACAAGTCATAGTTCGACGAACATCGTGCTCCGCAGGCGTTAATTATGGTCATAGGGCACACACCGTGTGCCCGGCCATCCAGCAGCAGCGAGGCGATAGACATGAGCGGTGGCGTGTGGGTGATGGTCCGGTTTCAGTACTGGAACTTCTCAGAGGTCACAGAACGAGCGCGCATGGAGGGTTCTTGGATAAATGTAGTCCCGTGCGTGCCGTTGCTGCAAACTCAGAGACCCTGTTTCCTGCTGCGATAGTGACGAGCAACTGTCTTCTGAAAGAGCGCTAATACTGACGTCGTCTGAGTAGTGAAGCAAGGAGAGGCGGCTCCAACTTCCACTGCGGCGCGAAACGTCTTTGTGGTGAGTTTTCGTGGAACTGGGCCTTTGCCAGTTCTTGAAGATCGCCTCGCGCGTCGTGACGTCAAATCCATGAAAGAGATGCAAATGAAGCGCCTCCCTGTAAGCCAAACTGTACGAGGAACGAGCTGCTTCTACTTGCTGACATAGTGCAGGAACGGGAAGGAGGTGGACTGGTTGATGAACTGTACCTTCGAGGCGCGTAGCCCCGCTTGGAAACGAGTCCAACAGCTTTTGGTATTGGCGTTGAGTGGACTGCCTGTGCGTGTTGACCAGGGTGCTTGCAAGCAATCTATTGTATTTGATGTTGAGCATCGTTTTGAAAAACTTGATGCGAGATAAGTCGAGAAGGGTCGTGATCTTGGAGGCACCTCCCTGCCTTCGACGCGCTTCTGACACGTCGAGGGCCAGCGGAAAGGTCGCTGAAGGACGCGACGACCTTGGGCCCCCACAGTGCGTTTGGGTGGTCGGGCTTCACGAGGACGCCGCTGTAGCGTTACGTCTAGAGCTTGTGGGGCACCTAGTGGATCAGGTTGCATGGAGGGAACAGGTATATTTCCCTTTACTGAGTCCAGTCGCATTGGAGAGAAACCACGAAAGATGCTCGTGTGTGATGCAACAGAGCTGCAAAAAGTGAGAAGTTGTAGTTTCGCGGATGCGCGAAGAGGTCTACTTGCATAGTCTTGCGGAGGGCAGAAAGGAGGGTGAGGCCATGAGGCATCGCGTCCACTCTTTTTCTACTGGTAGGAGGCGTGAAAGCTGTTCGGCCCAGAAAATCTGCAATCCTGGAAGGTAGGTCGCGAGAAGTAAGAGGTGACTGCGCTGGAGGATCTTAGGAGCTGTGCTCCAAACTTCTGCCACGTCGAGTCCTTGTTGGAGCCCAAGTGGTTCACCATGGTTACCCCCGCCCGGTCGTCTGACTACACGCGGATTGTAGTGTGGTGCCAATGAGCTCGTGCCTGCAGCGCATGTACGGTGTCCGGCGACTCCTTCGACTTAACATGGAGAATACATCCCAATGGCGACCAGCGGCCGTAAGACTGCTGGTCGCTGCAGCATACAGCGTCCGTCCACAGGAGGTGCTTCGGTGGAGGCATTATGAACGGGACGTGGGAGTGAAGGAAAGCCTCGTTGCTCGTGCTGTGCCGCGCGGTGGTAGGGATTGTTGAGATGGCTGGATTTGCTGGATAGGCGCAGGAATCATGCTGATAGCACCACTCCATTGAGTAAGTGGTGAGCTGGTGGAGCAAGCGAAGAGATAGCTTCACGATCTTTCTAGACTTTTGGTCCAAAGTAGAGGCCGAATGGGAGGGCCGAGGAATGGTCGTTGGCTTCGTAGTTCAAAGGCCAGGAACTTTTGGGACCTGGGATGAGTTGGGACATGTGGGAAAGCGTTCTTGGGGTCCAACTTTGTGAACCAGAGAGGGGACTGCTGCACCGCTCGTATTCGTTGCAGGTTTGACCCTCAAAACGCGGTTATCGGGATATATTTGTTGAGTTCTGAGAGGTCGATCAATAGGTGATGCCCTCCCGAAGCCTTGGGGACCGCAAAGACACAAGATGTGAAAGCCGGTTGATTGGGCCCTGTCATGACTACGCCTGTGCGCAGGAAGTCTAACACGAGGGGGATGAGAACGCTCTCGTGTTGTCGGTGCGAGACAGTGTAATCGAGAGGAGGGGGTCGTGGCACCCCTCTCAGAACAGGCTTTTGGACAGGAAGCGTTTGACCCATGGCGTGGCTTCGCGCCCGTGTGCTTGGTGACTCCTGAGGGCCGCCGGAAGAGCGTTAGTATAGATACATACAGATACAGACAGATACAGACACTAGGCCGCATCCCCCAGAAAGGGGGGTGGCCGACGGCAAGGCGCACCTCACAACCTCATACGCTCACACTCACACAACTTAGCCTCTTTGCGCTCAAGGGTCCGGCCGGTACCCCCTCAACATACACTCCGGGTCACGATTGCAGTCCGAGGATCCGTCGTCTGCAGCAGGACCCGACAGTTTTCACTGGTTTACTACCGCAGCGTCATAATGACCGGGCCCCCCACCCACGACCACCCCGACAGCGGGGTGCCAAGGGCGGGAAAGCACATCAGAGCAGCGTCAAAATCAACCATTCACAACCATTCTCCACTCACGCCTGTTCATTGCACGCTCTCTCGCCACCTCCACATTCATGTGTCTCCTTCCCAACGCCTGCTTCACACCATCCATCCGCCCAAACTTCGGTCTACCTCTAGGCCTGCGACCACTCGCCTCAGCCTTCATCACCCTTTTCACCAATCTCCCTTCAT
>SDVV010014874.1:0-14682 GCA_016164225.1 Gammarus roeselii
TCGCAGGGCCCCCAGACGCTCGTATTGCTTGTATACTTAACATTATGAGAGGATCGCAGCACCCCCAGACGCTCGTATTGCTTGTATACTTAACATTATGAGAGGATAGCAGCGCCCCCAGACGCTCGTATTGCTTGTAAACTTAACATTATGAGAGGATCGAAGCACCCCCAGACGCTCGTATTGCTTCTAGACTTAACATTATGAGAGAATCGCAGCGCCCCCAGACGCTCGTATTGCTTGTAGACTCAACATTATGAGAGGATCGCTGCGCCCCCAGACGCTCGTATTGCTTGTATACTTAACATTATGAGAGGATCGCAGCGCCCCCAGACGCTCGTATTGCTTGTATACTTAACATTGTGAGAGGATAGCAGTGCCCCCAGACGCTCGTATTGCTTGTATATTCCCTCTTATACCTCAAAGAGTGACCCATCACTATAGAGCTAATGGAAATGAATCTGATACTTCGATTAAAATATATGCTGTATATCTATGATATTCTCAATCTATCTTTCTCATGTACTGAGTATCGGCTAAATACTCGGGCAAGTTCCTCTGTCAATCTCAATATGCTGTACTTGCTGGAAGGAAGCTCGTTATTTGCAAAGACCTCAGCTCTGCGTCTGGCACCGGAGCTCAGAAATTAACTACGCGCGGTAATGACTTCTTAATTGATGTGTCTTTGGCTGGTAAAAACGAGACCCACACACAAATGGAACATCAACCAGTGAGACGCTCTCTGCCACGAACCCTTCCTCATTACTCTAACAGTCTGTAGTCCTACATCGACTAATGAGCCGCTCTCTGCCACGAACCCTTCCTCATTACTCTAACAAACTGTTGTCCGACATCGACTAATAAGCGGCTCTCCGCCACGAACCCTTCCTCATTACTCTAACAGTCTGTTGTCCTACATCGACTAATAAACCGCTCTCCGCCACGAACCCTTCCTCATTACTCTAACAGTCTGTTGTCCTACATCGACTAATAAGCGGCTCTCTGCCACGAACCCTTCCTCATTACTCTAACAATCTGTTGTCCTACATCGACTAATAAGCGGCTCTCTGCCACGAACCCTTCCTCATTACTCTAACAGTATGTTGTCCTACATCTACTAATAAGCGGCTCTCTGCCACGAACTCTTCCTCATTACTCTAACAGTCTGTTGTCCTACATCGACTAATAAGCGGCTCTCTGCCACGAACCCTTCCGCATTACTCTAACAGTCTGTTGTCCTGTATCGACTAATGAGCCGCTCTCCGCCACGAAGGCCCTTCCTCATTACTCTAACAGTCTGTTGTTCTACATCGACTAATAAGCGGCTCTCTGCCACGAACCCTTCCTCTTTACTCTAACAGTCTGTTGTCCTACATTGACTAATAAGCGGCTCTCTGCCACGAACCCTTCCTCATTACTCCAACAGTATGTTGTCCTACATCGACTAATAAGCGGCTCTCTGCCACAAAGACCCTTCCTTCTTTTTCTAACAGTCTGTTGTCCGAGGAACAGAACTGTTGCTATACCTGAAATATTGGTGAGAAGCCATTTGTTACCGTGGTAACAGTATTATTGATAATGCGACGAAAAATTAAATCTTAAAAAAACAAAGGTCGAATATTCATTCGAAAAAGGACCAATTTGCTTCTAAATACCTAATCATAATATAATTGAGATAAATCTGTGAATAGTTCCTTGGGAAGGAGAGGGAAGGATCTGGAAAAGGCATACAATAAGTTCGACAGGGAGGCGTTGTGGAGGGTGTGGCGTTTCTATGCAGACGACGAGAACGTACGTAGAGCGGTTCAGAGTTTCTATGATGGCCGCAGAGCATGTGACAGAGTAGGGAGTAAGGTGAGTGCTTGGTTCTATGATGGCCTTAGAGCAAGTGTTAGAGTAGGGAGCGAGGTGAGTGCCTGGTTCTATGATGACAGCAGAGCGAGTATCAGAGTAGGGAGCGAGGTAAGTGCTTGGTTCTATGATGGCCTCAGAGCAAGTGTCAGAGTAGGGAGCGAGGTAAGTGCTTGGTTCTATGATGGCCTCAGAGCATGTGGCAGAGTAGGGAGCGAGGTGAGTGCTTGGTTCTATGATGGCCTCAGAGCATGTGGCAGAGTAGGGAGCGAGGTGAGTGCCTGGTTCTATGATGGCAGCAGAGCAAGTGTCAGAGTAGGGAGCGAGGTGAGTGCTTGGTTTCCAATGAAAGTAGGACTGAGAAAAGGTTGCGGTATGTCACTCTGTCTGTTCTATCTCTACATGGACGGAGTCACTCTGTCTGTTCTATCTCTACATGGATGGAGTCCCTTTGTCTGTTTAATCTCTACATGGATTGAGTCACTCTGTTTGTTCTATCTCTACTTGGATGGAGTCACTCTGTTTGTTCTATCTCCACATGGGTGGAGTCACTCTGTCTGTTCTCTCTCTACATGGATGGAGTCACTCTGTTTGTTCTATCTCCACATGGGTGGAGTCACTCTGTCTGTTCTCTCTCCACATGGATGGAGTCACTCTGTCTGTTCTATCTCTACATGGATAGAGTCACTCTGTTTGTTCTATCTCTAAATGGATGGAGTCACTCTGTTTGATCTATCTCTACATGGATGGAGTCACTCTGTTTGTTCTATCTCTACATAGATGGAGTCACTCTGTCTGATCTATTTCTACATGGATAGAGTCACTCTGTCTGTTCTATCTCTAAATGAATGGAGTCCCTCTGTTTGTTTAATCTGTACATGGATGGATGGAGTGGTCAGAGTAGTGAACACGTGTATAGAAGATTCAGAGGAGAAGCTGTACTGTATTGGGTATTGTCGGAGTGTTTTGAAGTGTGTGAGAAGAGGAAGCAGCGACTTAATGTGACTAAAAGTGAAGAAATAATATGTTCAAAAAAGGACGTTCCTAGTTGAATCAATAACCGCCTCGCATGTGGAGTCAGAAGGAAGGGTGTAAAGTGGTGACGGCCCTGAAGAGTGTAATGAGCTGCAGGACATTGGGTATGGAACACAGAGAGCGGTGCGTTAGAGGATAGTTGTCCCAACTGCACTCTATAGGGCTGAGACGTGGGGAGAGAGCGGAAGCGAGACGTTGAAAGTTGTCGAGATGAAATGTTCGAGAAGTATGGCCGAGAAGTAGATTCAAAGGTTCTGGGTGATTCGATTCCCATGTTTTGGGTGGATCGGACAATAAATGAGGATGGATTGTGAAAGATTGGTGAAAAGGGTGATGGAAGCGGGTATACCTTGAGGAAAATCGAAGTTTGGGTGGATGGATGGCGTGAAAAAGGCTTTATTGGGAAGAGACATCAGTGTGAAGATAGCGAGAGAGCGTGAAATTGATAGGGGTGAGTGAAGAATGATTGTGAATAGATGAAATATGGACACGGCCCTGATGCGCTTTCTCGCCCTTGACTCCTCGTTGAGAAATGGGATGGGCGAGGATGGGAGAGGATCCGTCAATTATAACGCAGCACGGGTAACCAGCGAAAGCTGCCGGAGAGGAGTATCTACTGTAGGTGCATGAGAGGAGTGTGTACTGTAGCATGAAAGGAGTGTGTACTGCAGGTGCATGAGAGGAGTGTGTACTGGAGGTTCATGCGAGGAGTGTTTACTGTAGGTGCATGTGAGGAGTGTGTACTGTAGGTGCATGCGAGGAGTGTGTACTGTAGGTGCATTAGAGGAGTGTGTACTGTAGGTGCATGAGAGGAGTGTGCTCTGTAGGTGCATGAGAGGAGTGTGTACTGTAGGTGCATGATAGGAGTGTGTCCTGTAGGTGCATGAGAGGAGTGTGTACTGTAGGTGCATGCGAGGAGTGTGTACTGTAGGTGCATGAGAGGAGTGTGTACCATAGGTGCATGAGAGGAGTGTGTACTGTGGGTGCATGAGAGGAGTGTGTACTGTAGGTGCATGAGAGGAGTGTGTACTGTAGGTGCATGAGAGGAGTGTGTACTGTAGGTGCATGAGAGGAGTGTGTACTGTAGGAGCATGAGAGGAGTGTGATACTGTAGGTGCATGAGAGGAGTGTGTACTGTAGGTGCATGAGAGGAGTGTGTACTGTAGGTGCATGAGAGGAGTGTGTACTTTAGCATGAGAGGAGTGTGTACTGTAGGTGCATGAGAGGAGTGTGTACTGTAGGTGCATGCGAGGAGTGTGTACTGTAGGAGCATGAGAAGAGTGTGTACTGCGTCTTGCAGTAGGCCACCACGCTGTTGGATGATTTGACCTGGCCTCAATGTCTGTACACACTTTTTCACAAATGACGGCCAAAACTCCTCATAATTCCATTAAGCTTATTTCCGGTAAACGGAGTGCCTTTACTTCGCAGTAAAACGACACGTCAGCCCACAACTACACGATGGAAACAGTTCATTGGGAAATACCAAATTAAATCAGTTTATTGGACAATACCAAATCTCGTCCTAATTGGGACGAGATAAAATGCAGTGCATTTGCATTTCAAAATTCGCATGTTTGAACGATGCTGACTTTGATCCCATGGTACACAGTTATAGAAACTATGCGCTTGGGTCGCTGGAATAGCACTAGTAAAATTTGCGCAACACATTTTCGGTGACCGAAACAAGTCATAGTTGATCCACATGAATATAGTGAGTCCCTGCATTATTCATGCTTACGATATATTGCCAGATGCATAAATTTGTTTGTGAAAAATTGATTCTAATATATAGTTATTTTCTTCTAATAGCCAAATGTCGAGGTTGCAGGAAACAGACACATTTTACAGAAAAAGATCCGTTAAATAAAATATGACCCTTTAATTACCCGAATACCCTAAATCTCTCACACTATGATATGAGAGCCTTATTTGAATATATTTGAATCGACGTCCAACAGCAGGAAATCATTTAAAGGTTAAATGCTGGCGGCCCGAAGACGGGGTTGACGGATAATGAGTCTTGGACATGGTACTTGGCAGACCCCAGTTAAATAATGTAATAAATTAATATCTAGAGTGTATTGTCTAATTCTACGCTGCAGAAATTGGGCAGATTAATGATGAGATAGATTTAGTTAGGAAATTTGTCCAACGATGTGAAGGATTTTTGCCCCCATTTTTATACCGCTTGCACTGGTCAACATGAATGCTTGTTTGTGCGGGGTTGAAAACACGAGACAATAATAAAGGACGATTAAAAAACTCTGAGCTTATGTGTTCATACATTCGTGAGGTGAACATTAAAATAATCTCTCTAGATAGTTTTTTTTCTTTTATCGAAGGCAGCTGTCGATCCGTATAACAGTTCTGTCGACAAACAGTGGTCGACAAAGTAACAAATAATTCACTGTGAGTTGAGACCATTGCCCTTCATAATTAAGGCGCAGCAATTACATACTGATGTCAAGATGAAGTGATTTTTGATTGATTGCATTTGAGTAACGGACGCGTCACAGAGTCGATGATGTAATATTTACGTTCCACAAAGTGCAAGGACATCAATAGCGGGCTTGTTTAGTTCCCATCAAGACACATGGGAAACAACATCGTTTAAGTACATAATTCGCTGGCTTGTTTATTTCCGATCAAAACACCGGAAATACAACATCGCTTAAGCATATTATTCGCTGGCTTGTTTATTTCCAATCAATACACATGGGATACAACATCGTTTAAGCATATCAGTCGCTGGCCTGTTTATTTCCCATCAAGACACAAGGGAAACAATATCGTTTAAGCATATTATTTGCTGGCTTGTTGATTTCCCATCAAGACACATGGGATACAACATCGTTTAAGTACATAATTCACTGGCTTGTTTATTTGCCCCTAGACACAAGGGATGCAACATCGTTTAAGCACATTATTCGCTGGCTTGTTTATTTCCCATTAAAACACATGGGATGCAACATCGTTTAAGCACATTATCAGCTGGCCTGTTTATTTCCCATAAAAACACAAGGGATACAACATCGTTCAAGCCCATTATTCGCTGGCCTGTTTATTTTCCATCAAAACACAAGGGATACAGCATCGTTTAAGCACATTATTCGCTGTCCTGTTTATTTCCCATCAAAACACAAGGGATACAACATCGTTTAAGCCCATTATTCGCTGGCCTGTTTATTTCCAATCAAAACACAAGGGATACAACATCGTTTAAGCACATTATTCGCTGGCCTGTTTATTTCCCATCAAAACACAAGGGATACAACATCGTTTGAGCCCATTATTCGCTGGCCTGTTTATTTCCCATCAAAACACAAGGGATACAACATCGTTTAAGCACATTATTCGCTGGCCTGTTTATTTCCCATCAAAACACAAGGGATACAACATCGTTTAGGCACATTATTCGTTGGCTTGTTTATTTCCCAGTAAAAACATGGGATACAACATCGTTTAAGCACATTATCAGCCTGCCTGTTCATTTCCCATCAAAACACAAGGGATACAACATCGTTTATCCTCACAATAGGACTGAACAAGTAATCTTTTGAAATTACTCTTCTGGTCATTTATTTGACAAATAACAAATGGCAGATTTTCGGGCGGGAAAGTTGAACATCATCTGATGGGTGACGGCCATTTTGAATTTGTCCCATGAAAAAACGATGCATGCCTTCTGAAAACCAGTTTTGGGATTTTTTTAAGGATACACCTAACTTTTATATGCCGCAATTCACACACTTGAAAATCGTATAGATACCCACATTAATTATTACAAGAGTATCTAACAAAAATTTCGTAATACTTACGCATCTTTCTATAGTGGTGGATGACAAACATCCGTATCGGAGCCATCGTCTGCAATGAGACGCTCTGCAGGGGTGCATCAATTTCATTCGTTCACCTTATTTTTTTTACCCCATTCCATCATCACAACCATTACACTGCCACCTTGCCAGGCAATACACCTTGAATACTGTACGAGCATTCACGGGCTCGTAGGCCCTTGCTGGCACTACTTCCAAGATGAATTTTCGCGAGTTTAACGGGAATTATTATAAGGTTGGTTGTCTTCAATTTATTCCGTAAACTGCACAAGAAAAATTTAATATATTACAGATATGAACTTTACCAAACCTAACAGAAGATAAATAATTAGACCTCGTGACGAAAAAGAAATTCAGCCTAACAGAAAAGAAAAACGTAGATGAAACATTAGTCAACATTAACACAGTAAATTACACCTAAAGTTGACGCGGTAAGGAAAAAGAGAACTTCCGAACGGACATTGGTCGTTCCTAAAGCGTGATATCGAGAGGCGCGAGATTCACTGATTCACGGTCGAAATGAACACACGATCAGCAGTTATGCATAGTAGTGGATTCATAAGGTGATTGAGGAATCTAACCTCGGCAAAGAAGAGTTTGGATTATTTGATACAATAGTATTCTTAGGTTTCAACCTACACACACACAAGGTAAATGTTACAGTACCCAAATGAAATGGACATTCCTCTATATGTAATGGGTCAGGTGTCATGCCTAGAACCAGAGTATAAACGCTGTCAGTAAGACTAATATCGTCCGGAGCGAGAAAGCGCTTCTGATCATTAAAGTCACATTCTGAACACAAAGGAATGCATACTATTTAAGGTAGGCGATTATGATCTGCACAACAGCGAACCAAAGTTTCATAAACGATCGCATGGTGACACTTTCACTAGAGCCGAGAAACCTCGGCAAGAGAAATAAGGTAGTTCGTGAAACGATATGGGATGAGTTTATCCAGCGTTGAATCAACGATCACTCGGAAGATATTTTCAAGCTAGAGCAGGGCTCGCGCATTGACAAGTGCGCTTGCAAACTACTATATGCACGCAATATTCAGACACGACGCTACGCCTTGCACTTCAGATTAAATTGTACAGCAGAGTAACTTCATTGATCGCTTAGTAATGAATGACTGAAATGTAACGACATGGTCAGCTTTAGATTTGGAGAAATAAATATACCGAATGCTACACTTACACGGTGATCAGAGCAGTCGACACAAAGGCGAGGTTGACTAACGACTGGCGCTAGAAAGTCCGTTCCTGACTAAATAAAGGCAGGCGTTCTTCTTCTTTACGCCATCGCAACAGAGCGAAAGAAGGGAGGAAGGTTTAAAACACATTTCGATTGAAATGATAAACACAAAATATTATAGCTACGTTGACAATACACACAACCGAGATGAACGACACACGACAGCACTTTGAATATTCTCCGCTGCAACGCGGCACAAATACCATCCTTTTATTCAAATCTCGGTCCAATTTGACTTTCCAATCGGGTCTGCATTCATCACCTTCATTAGTATTTCAGCAATCTCTCTCCGTCCATTCTCTCCAAGTACAGGGACAACTCTGTTAACAAATGAGCTCATAACCTCTCCCTTCCTTGTATATTTTTATATATAAATTTCAATAATTGATATACTTCTGTACGTGAGTCCTAACCAATTTATCTTCGATCGCTGAAATATATTTATTCCAGTAGACAATTAGCCACATCATCTCTGTTTTTTTTATATTATATTTAATCTCCAGTACATGCATCCTTCTCTCGTCGCTATTATACCAAACAATCTGCATCACGGTATGTTCTTTACGGCCTTAAAACCATTCATTATCTTCCATGACTCACAAGTCTATATCCAAAGCTCAAGGAAGGCCCAAATGCTAAAACACAACACGTGTTCCGACAACTCTCCATTTAAACTTACTGCCATTTAACTCTCAGTGACGTACGGGTAACTTCTCGTTACTGTTGCCCACATTTACTCGCATTTTCTTTCTCTCTCACACCCTACATTGCAAACGTCTCAGTCCGCATTTGTGGTCGGATTTGCAGTGGTAATTGGTTGAGCAATAGAGTGGAGTACCTACAATAGCAATCCAATATGTAGTTATCCCACTTTACTGCTCGGAGGACAACTGTTGCTAATAGCAGGCTGGGGGAGACACCAGTCTACAGGGGCGTAGAATCATGGGCAACAATAATTGATACCTTTGCAGCCCTATCAGATCACATCCATCTCCCTTATCGCTCCATAACAATAAACATTGAGCAGCCATGGCGACCCCAACCCATCAGGCTCCACACTCATTAGACCCCCTCCCACTTTATACAATCGGAGTGTATTCACATGAAGTCTCTGTCAGCGCTTTCATAAGCAATTTATAAATCCATGAATGCCCAGCAAATATTTCTCTTGAGTACATGACTCACTACAGCAATTACCTGATTCGAGCGCCCTCTATCACTCATAAAATCGTACTTATTTTCTTAACAGCGCCTTCGGAATCAACTCTAATCCAGCGAATCAGCAATAACCCATATACTGAATAAACACTACATCCAAAACCCATCATATACTAAATAAACACTACATCCATAACCCATATACTAAATAAACACTACATCTATATGATTCCAAAATTAGCAGGGGCATCAAAAAAATCTATCATAAATATCTTGAAAAACTGAAATCTGCAATTTCAAATTAGCATTTTGGGTGGAAGCTGCTTTGAAATTGGTGAACTCGCTACGAGCTAATCTTAGTTGAAGTGGTTTTAATATCCTTAACGCGATAAAGTGAAACAGATCAATAAATAGGATACGTATGGATTTCGAATCAAATGTTTACTTGTGTTTCTTAAAAACTGTAAAGCAATTCATTAGCTTAGAGGTCGAGTGTGGTTGGATCGCTTTCCTCGACGAGCTCAATTATTACGGACAAAATTACTCTCGGACTTCGTTCACGATCGTAATAATTTTCCCACCTCGCACAACGAACCTTCATTTCACCCATTCACACATTCATGTTTATCCTCCCATACCTCCAAGCTCAAAACTCAACCGGCTCAAAACACAACAGGTTCATAACCGGCTCAAAACTCAACAGGCTCATAACCTCCTCAGAACTCAACAGGCTCATAACTCAACAAGCTCGAAATTCAACAGACTCAAAACCGAACAGGCTCAAAATTGAACAGGCTCAAAACTGAACAGGCTCAAAACTGAACAGGCTCAAAACTGACCAGGCTCAAAACTCAACAGGCTCAAAACTCAGCACCGCTCCAGGCTCAAAACTCAACACCGCTCCAGGCTCAAAACTCAACACCGCTACAGTCTCAACACTCAACTGCGCTCCAGACTCAAAACTCAACGCCTCCCTAGGCTCAAAACTCAACACAGCTCCAGACTCAATACTCAACCCCGCTCCAGGCTCAAAACTCAATACTGCTCCAGGCTCAAAACTCAACACCGCTTCAAGCTCAAAACTCAACACCACTCCAGGCTCAAAACTAAACACCGCTACAGGCTCAATTCCATCACCGCTCCAGACTCAAAACTCAACTTCGCTCCCATCTCAAAACTCAAAACCACTCGAGGCTCAAAACTCATCACCGCTCCAGGCTCAAAACAACACCACTTCAGGCTCAAAACTCAACCCCGCTCTAGGCTCAAAACTACACCGCTCCAGGCTCAGAACTCAACACCGCACCAGACTCAAAACTCAACACATCTCTTGGCTCACAACTCAACACCGCTCCAGGCTCAAAACATCTATTCAGCATCCTCACTGGTCTTTAAACCACTCTCGCACATCTCAAACCTTCTATGGAAGGTTACAGCGCTTCAATAGATTGCAGTAATTACCTAATGGGACTGCCTACCAATCATCCTTGACCATATTGGATAATGGGCTGGGCTTGCATATCCTATCTCAAAGCTCCCATCTTCCACGAGACGCTCTCTCCATGTCATCTGAGTCGAAGCGGAATTATCTCGACTATTCAAGGATGACTCGAGGGTCCTTCGGTCTTTAGAGAGCCATGGCTCGATGGTCCTGCAGTCTCTGTAGAGCCATACCTCTTATTAACAGGTTCACCCTCCACAAATCAGTATCTTTTCATGCATTCTAAAGTAGTAACCCTGAATGCAATCTATTAACACGGATTTAGACCGGCTTTTGAAAACTCTACTTGAATGCATTCTAAGAAGGATCGTCTTCTTTAGAGGGACGATTTTTCATGTCCTTTTCCTGATTCTTATCGGACTTAATGGGCATCGGTGACGTTTGGAATCTACGATGCAATTGGCCACGAACAGTTTTATATTTTGCTGCTTACACATGAGCAAAACATTGCTTCTGGTGAGTTCGTCAATATGGTGACCATTTAGAGTGTGTGAAGCATGTCACACTGACTGATCGTTTAATGTGTTAACAGACAAAATACGTTAGTTCAAAATAAAATACAATTGTTCAATGCGTAACATTAAACTATACGTATGTTACACACATATATTCACTTATATTAGGTCATCGGTTCCCTGTCATAGAACCGTTTTTAAATCTGTAACCTTCCCCCCCCCCCAGTAATGGTTCCCGTAGTTGCTGCCTTGCGTTGGTATCGTTTTCAGCAGGTCAAAAGTATTGCAGAGAGAGAACAGCTGTGGCGTGGTTGAAAGAATGTCGACGAACAGTCATAACAGAACGTAGTTCATAATTATGTCCTCGATGATAAACGCGCTGTAACGGGTTTATAATCACAGGAAACTCCAGATTAAACGCCTCGAGATTCAGAACAAAGCAAACACTTTGATATAACCCTGAAGGCTGCAGCCCTCAGAAAAGAAGCCCCCATGGGCTCTTCAACCAATACTCCGAATTTACTGCGGAAACAAACCCGACCAAGTTTCCTTTGAGCTCAATCGGTGATCATTGGTCAGGAATGCATAAGGAGACGCACCGTGAGGCATGGAAGGAAGAACTGCGTCCTTGGGTAAAGTGTGACGACTTAAACTACGGGTCAGGAATACATAAGGAGACGCAACGTGAGGCATGGAAGGAAGGACTGCGTTCTAGGGTAAAGTGTGACGACTTAAACTACGGGGCCATGAATGCATAAGGAGGAGCAACGTAAGGCATGGAAGGAAGGACTGCGTCCTAGGGTAAAGTGTTATGACTTAAACTGCGGGACCATGAATGCGTAAGGAGACACAACGTGAGGCATGGAAGGAAGGACTGCGTTCTAGGGTAAAGTGTGACGACTTAAACTACGGGGCCAGGAATGCATAAAGAGACGCAACGTGAGGCATAGAAGGAAGGACTGCATTCTAGGGTAAAGTGTGACGACTTAAACTACGGGGCCAGGAATGCATAAAGAGACGCAACGTGAGGCATGGAAGGAAGGACTGCGTTCTAGGGTAAAGTGTGACGACTTAAACTACGGGGCCAGGAATGCATAAAGAGACGCAACGTGAGGCATGGAAGGAAGGACTGCGTTCTAGGGTAAAGTGTGACGACTCAAACTACGGGGTCATGAATGCATAAGGAGAACCAGCGTGAGGCATGGAAGGAAGGACTGCGTCCTAGGGTAAAGTGTTATGACTTGAACTGCGGGACCATGAATGCGTAAGGAGACACAACGTGAGGCATGGAAGGGTGGACTGCGTTCTAGGGTAAAGTGTGACGACTTAAACTACGGGGCCAGGAATGCATAAAGAGACGCAACGTGAGGCATGGAAGGAAGGACTGCGTTCTAGAGTAAAGTATGACGACTTGAACTACGGGGCCAGGAATGCATAAAGAGACGCAACGTGAGGCATGGAAGGAAGGACTGCGTTCTAGGGTAAAGTGTGACGACTCAAACTACGGGGTCATGAATAGTGAGGCATGGAAGGAAGGACTGCGTTCTAGGGTAAAGTGTGACGACTTAAACTACGGGGCCATGAATGCATAAGGAGACGCAACGTGAGGCATGGCAGGGTCAGGGGAGGAAGGACTGCGTTCTAGGGTAAAGTGTGACGACTTAACTTATTGGCCATCAATGCATAGTGGGACGCGAGGTAGGACGTGGAAGAGCCAAGTTAGAATGAACTGCGTTCTGGGGTTAGATCTGAACCTCATAAACTGATGGGTCATGAAGGCATAACTCGGCACGTGACCAAGCTTGTTGAGCTCTTGTCTGGGAAATGTTCCATAGCGCCATCCATGTTTTGAATATCCATATTCTACTCGCATGGTCCTCAGGAATGTGTGCCTATTGACCACAACGCCGCAAAAAATGACTTCTTATGTATTTGGTATCTAACCAGGATATGGTCCGGCCATTTTCTTTTTGCGATTGTTTGGGTGAACCGGTCCTATTCTATCACGTTTTTACCCATTAATTCGTTTTGAGGATCCTACCAATGTTTAGCTTTTTTTTTCTACTGGTTTGCCAAAAACCCGAGTAATTTTTTAATCTAGCCCGTGTTTGGGTTGGTATTTTTATTTCGTTCATTACGACTAATGCAACCTACAATTCAGCGAGCCCTCCCTTGCCCACGCCGGCCCGTGTAAAGTAATTCATCAAAAACCGTTTACTCTTTGTTGCTGTTCAGGAAATCAATTTAGGCGGCAATTTCTGCCCACCATTTGTTACATAATGGGACGTTTGCTCCGCTGCTGCCTTGACAGCGTTCTGCCCGCTCTCGACCACATAATGGGAGGCTTCTACTCTGACGGAAGTCTACCCGACCTTGCCCATTTATGGGACGCTCACTTCTGCGCTACCCTGACGCCGTTCTTTCATTGACAAGGAAAGCTGTCTGCAGAGAGGACAATTTTTTTTTAAATGTTACTCCTTAGTCAATAATTTTTGTAATACCCACGTAGTATTTTTGTCGCATATTTATACTGAAAATGAAGCCCCAAATATGTAAATGGTCTCACAGAGAGGCAATTAGGTTAAATGCCCATGACTCTTTGACGAGCGTCCTCATGTTATGATGGGACTTTAAATGATGAGCTCATTTAAAGTCCTATTCCCTGCAGCGACGTCCTATCGCCTCCTGCAGTGTCTTTTAAAACACTAATCCCGAGGCTCTCCACTGATCAAGGATGAGCCAAAGGACTTCGCCGAGGACGATCTGTCATGTTTTTTTAATTGGATTCAGATGCGGTTTTACAGGAATATTTATAAGTCACCAATCTTGTTATTTCACTAGCTTCACTCGATAAACGCTACTGGTAGCAGCAGAGCGAACATGAAGGATGATCGGTATTCTTTTAGAGTTCAACCATTGATATTGTGAAAAACATGTCTTCCAAAAAAGATACGCAAACATGAGTGCTGGATTGTACTGCTTGATTCATGTTTAAAAATCAGGCATTCAAATATGTTCACATCGCTGCCCAACTGCTCCTCGTGCAATAGATAGACCGTCATCAATAACAACAAGCTGTATTTGCTGGTACAGGCAGAGGGCAGTAACGTGGATCATGGCGATGATTTCACGGGTTGGCTGCACTGTTGGATTGTTTGTTGTCATGTGCAGTTTACTAAGTAACTTATTTGAAAGCTGGCTTAGTGTATTAGGGAGAGATGTTGGATTGTTTGTTGTCATGTGCAGCTTACTAAGTAACTCGTATGAAGGCTGGCTCAGTGTATTAGGGAGAGATGTTGGATTGTTTGTTGTCATGTGCAGTTTACTAAGTAACTCGTATGAAGGCTGCCTCAGTCTATACGGGAGAGATTTTGGATTGTTTGTTGTCATGTGCAGTTTACTAAGTAACTCGTATGAAGGCTGGCTCAGTCTATACGGGAGAGATGTTGGATTGTTTGTTGTCATGTGCAGTTTACTAAGTAACTCATTTGAAAGCTGGCTTAGTGTATTAGGAAGAGATGTTGGATATTTTGTTGTCATGTGCAGTTTACTAAGTAACTCGTATGAAGGCTGGCTCAGTGTATTA
>SDVV010014875.1:0-14681 GCA_016164225.1 Gammarus roeselii
GTTGTCATATTCTTCCTTCAACGCCTGCTGGAACTCATCGGCTCTACTTTTCACATTCAGTCCATTCACTACCTGTTTTCCTCCTCCCACTCGTTTGTTGCCTTTCCACTTCTGCTCCACCCTTAATCTCCCTTCCACCAGCAGATGGCCAGATGGTCAGACACTCCTCCACCCTCCCCTCTCAACACCCGCACATCCAAATGCCTCCCCACCACTCTCCTCGATATCAGCACAAAATTCATCAGTGCTCTCTCCACCATTGCACCATGGGCCATCCTTACCCATGTGTACTTGTGAATATCTCGCTTCTTGAACAAACTGTTCCCGACCACCAGCTCCTGCTCCATACACAGACCTATCAGGTTTTCTCCACTGTCATTTCTACCGGGAACGCCATACCTTCCTATGACATTCTCCACCATTTCATCTCCAACTCTCGCATTAAGGTCACCCAGTACAACTACATTGAAATGACCTCCAAAACTCTCAATACACTCACTCAAGTCAGTCCAGAATTGCTCCCTGGTGTGGTAAGTGGAAGAAAGTCTGGCGTGGAAGAAGTGGCGTAACCGAGTGGAAGGAGGTGTCCTCAAGATTGATATGGGTGAAAGTTAAGTTAGGCGTAGAAAGATGGGTATTAGTGAGTGCATATGGTAGAGGTAGCGAGAGGAGTGAGGAGGAGAGGGAGCAATTGAACTTGTGTTTTGTGGCAGGCGTGGTACCAATTGAGTGGCGCCGTGCCCGCATCGTTCCGCTGTACAAGGGCAAAGGAAATAAAAATGAATGCTGCAACTCGAGAGGCATTAGTCTGTTAAGTGTGGTTGGTATGTTGTACGGGGGATTGCTGATCAAAAGGATTAGAGACTGTACGGACTGCGCAACTGGAGAGGAACAGTGTGGTTTTAGGAGTGGCAGAGGGTGCGCCAAACAGATTTTTGCAGTGAGACAGGTCTGTGAGAAAAACCTTGCAAAGGGAAAATACGTGTTTTGGGCTTTCATGGATCTGGTGAAGGCATACGACCCAATTGGCAGGGAAGCGCTGTGAAGGGTGTTGCGTTTGTATGGAGTGGGCGGATATTTGTTGAATGTGGTGCAGAGTTTCTATGTTGTGTCTGAGTGGGAAGCGAGGTGAGTGATTGGTTCTCAGTGACAGGGCTGCGTGACGTCTCCCTGGCTGTTCAAGATCTATATGGATGGAGTGGTCAGGGAGGTGAACGCGAGCGTGCTGGGTCGTGGCTTGGAGCTGTTGGAAGCGAATAGGAGGAGTTGGCAGCTGGGCCAGTTGCTATTTGCGGATGATACGGCCCTGGTTGCGGATTCAGAGGAGAAGCTATGTAGGCTAGTGTCTGAGTTTGGTAGAATGTGTGAGAGGAAGAAGCTTCGAGTGAACGCGGGTAAAAGTGAAGTAATGAGATGCTCGAGGACTGTCGATGCAAGCAGAATTAGTGTCCTCCTAAATGGAGAGTTGTTGGAAGAAGTTCAGTGGTTTACATATCTGGGCTCCCATGTGGAGAAGACTGAATTAGTGGGAACTGAGTTGAAGTCGCGAGTGGAGAAGGGGTGTAAAGTATTGGGTGCACTGATGAGCGCAATGAACTGCAGAACGTTGAGGATCGAAGCAAAGCGAGGGCTGTACGAGGGTGTCGTTGAGCCAACTGTGTTGTGTTGAGACTTGGGGGGTGAGAGCAGAGAAGAGAAGAAGGTTGAATGTTTTCGAGATGAAATGTTTGAGGAAAATGGCTGGAGTGTCGCATGGCTGGAGAGACAGGTTCACTAACGCCGTGGTTCGAATCAGAACGGGGATGGTGAAGATGTTAGTGGACAGAGTTGATTCGCGTGTTCTGAGATGGTTCGGGCACATGTGAGGATGGATGAAGGGAGATTGGTGAAAAAGATGTTCAAGTCAGAGGCGAGTGGACGTAGGCCTAGAGGGAGACCGAAGTTTGGGTGGACGGATGGTGTGAAGCAGACGTTAGGAAGGAGAGACATGAGTGTGGTGGTAGCGAGAGAGCGTGCACTGGATAGGCGTGAGTGGAGAATGAAGTGAATGGATGAGTTTTGACGCTGCCCTGATGGGCTTTCGCACCCTAGGCATATAGATGGATGGTTGTGAGCGCGGGGGGGGTGGGGAGGCAGTCATCATGACGCGGCAGGGGTAAACCAGTCATGCTGTCGGGTCCTGCTGCCGACAGTGACCTCGAACCGCACTCATGACCCGGAGAGTGTGTTGCGGGGTCCCCGGCCGGACTCTTTTGCGCAAAAGAGCTCAAGTGTGTGAGTGTATGAGAGTGTGAGGTGCGCCTTGCCGTCGATCCCCCCCTTGCTGGGGGATTTCAGCCTAATGTCTGTATTTGAAAATATAAATCAATAGTCGATCGCAGACATCAACTTGCTAAGTCTATGTTTACTCGAACATTCAATTCAATGCATGTGCCTGTTTTAACCACTAGCTAAACTCTATGTCTATTCCTTACATCAACTGTTTATAGCTAGTCTCTAACACTAACCCGCAAAACCCAGCTGCTATTTTTGACATCAAATACCACAAAAAAACATAAAGCCCTTTCATCTGAGGTCCCAAACAGCCCTCACATCACGGCATCTCGGAATTCTGCTCTGGCCGCCTCCTTCATGGCAGAGGTGGGAGAAATGGTAGGGCGGGGGATCCTGGTGGGGGCGGGGCTGCTGTGGCCCTCCTGGACGGTGTTGTGGCTGCTCACACCAAACTCCTGGGCGAGGTCGTTGACGAGCGTGTCGTCGTCCAGGCGCGACATGTTGGACAGTTGCTCTGAGGTCATGTTGGCAAACTGGCGGTCTGGAGGAGACAGATGAAGAAGTTAAGAGATTATTGGACACTAGGTCAGAAGTCGCAAGAAGAATGTGATACGAGGAGGAACAAACAGGTTCTGTGTATGTAGTGTTAGTTCGGATACATACCTAACTCATGTAACGTTATTTCGGATACATACCTAACTTATGTAGTGTTATTTCGGATTTATACCGAACTCAACAAACAACGACTCAGTGAAATGAAATGCGATTATTGCTTCGTCCCACATTGATCTAAATAGAAATGGTCTTTGTCAGAGTACTCAAATGTTGAGGTGAGGGGCACGGTACTCTAGCATGGAGAAGATCAGAAGAACTCCAGGTAGCGATGACTAGTAACCACAAATACTCAATACAACACAAACATCGACATTGATAACACATGAGAGGCAGTCTTGATTTGTATTGTGGGAGGGAGGGAATGAAGGAAGTACAGTTTATGAATAATTGTTGTTTATTTCATGATGCAATTTTATTCCAGAAACAGAACTAAGGAGTATGCAAGATCAAATTATAATCTCATTGATTCAAGTGGACGACAATAAAGCAGGATATCTGAACTCTTCCAACCCTATAGCAAACGGAATTTCTCACCTTCATACTCCTTCATTTTGTTCACCTCATCGGCACTCAAGTACGAAAATGATTTCTTTTCTGTAAGAGAGATAAACTTGTAAGACATTTAGAAAAACTTGCAGGTGGTACGGTGCAAATGAAATGCATCCTAAATTTTCAAGGGCATAAGTTGAAAAAGGAGGTCTCAAATTCTACACATCCACCTGTGGTCTTCAACATTGCCAAGAAACTCTGTCAACAGCAGCTTGCATCCAGCACATACTATTCTATCCAATCTGGGAGGCCACAAACCTTTGGGTTTCTCTTTCATCTCCTCTTCAAAGAATTTCATTTTTTCTTTGAGTGTCATCCTGTGCGGGGAGATGATGGGGGCGGCCTCTCCATCCTATAGGGGACAAATGGGAGGTGAGAAGCGGGAGGAGGGGAGAAGGATAGAAGGTTAGCATCAAAGCAAGAGAAGCTCTACCAAAATTTGCTGAGGGTGGTGGAGATAGTAAGTCTGGTGTGGAAGCTATTTCTTCAATAAAATCCTGAAAACAAGCACTTTAGTAGCAAAATTATGATCTAGCTACCAAAGGCAGCACCCAAAATTGATTGTGGGAGTTCGCATCAATGATAAATACTTGTAAGTTTCCCCCATCCTACTGAAGGTCCAAATTATTATGCAGATGGGGAAACAAAATTAAGTTGGATGTAGCTATTACTTACTAGCAGATAAAGTGAAGAGAATATCTGAAAATGGACCACTATTGATACTGATCACTGCAGAATAATGCCTTTGCTGCCCAGCAACAAGCCATCAAGTGTCCCTGCTTGCCCAGATTGCAGGTAGTCAGTACACGCAAGGACAGGTTTACACATGAATGCAGTCTTTCAAACAACACTCCTGCAGCTGTAGACCATCATCACACACTGTTGCAGTGTGCCGTTTTACTATGTAACTGCTCTTATTATTTGGGTTGAAGGCCATTGTCAATGAGTGAATGTAATGGAGGGCATAGGTTTGACAGATACTTAAATGACCAAATAAATGGGAATGAAATTAGTAGTCCAACAATTTTTGTTACCACACAACCATTACAAGTAGGTTTTTCATTAGTTGTATTCTTATGTAAACCATGTCCACCATACAAATCAACAGCTAAATCATGCAAGTTCTCAATTCAATATCAACTGGCTTATACCTTTTCCTTTGATAAATTTATTCAATTAATCAAACTCTAAAACCATTTCCCTATTACGGATACAGTACTTTGTCCAACCATCCATTTTACCAGAGTTAATTACACACTCTCCCACCATCCATCACCCAGAAATATACCTTGTCCCGTTACCCCAAGCCTCATTCATGCTTTGACAAGACGAGCCCAAAGCAGCCTCTCCAGCGGGTGCCGTCGCTACCAAGTACCTTAACCCTGAGGAGCGTGGTTGACTTGGGGTGCGAGTGTGCGGTGAGGATCGGGTCCTCCTGCGAGGTAACGGGTGCGGCCTCTACCTCCTGATGGAGCCGGACACCGGTGGGTACAACATCAAGGAGGGATGGGTGAGGAGGGTAAGAGGGATCAGAGGCCGTCCGCACACCAGCACCAGAATGAAAAATAGAATACATTGACCTCTTCCCAACCGTGCACACCTTAACGTGCAGTTGTTTGATAGGTCACATAAGTAGATAAACAGCACCAAGTGCAGTTTTCAGCGATTAGGCGGTCTGGTGCGACTCATAGTGTAGTGGTCGGAGTGCAGGACTTAGAAACCACTAACATGCTGGTTGAATCATGGTCATGATCAACAACTCATGGATGGAATGATGTCAGTTGATGGTAATAGACTGATAGTAAGTGACCCTCAACTGTTAGAGTGTACCACATCATTGTGACTGTCAAGGTGCAGACTAGATGCAAGACCTAAGTGCGCTGGATGTTAGCTACTCTGTGGTGTGTCAGTCTTGGGAAAGAGGGCAATGTGTCCCTTCTTAAGTATTATTATACCAGTATAGCTAGTTGTTTTCAGGTGATACAGCTTAAGACAGGCCCAACATATTAAATATGGACGAAAATTTAAAGCCTTAGCCATGAAAAAAGGCCAATGCTTTTATGCTTAGCAAATACATTAGAATAAAATCCACACTATTAGGGAGACGGTGCTATCTTGTCTACCATTCAATGATGTATATGGACTGCAAAAATAATAGTAGGGGATCAAGTACTTTTCAAACTCATTTCATCAAATATTAATTCGAAGTGAATTCGGTAATAGAAATGTATTAATATTGAGTTACTATATTTTAGACAGTTATGAAATTTTACACCAAAAATCAATTTAGTTCCAATGGATGATAAAAAAACTCAGGACCTAAATCACAAATAGAAATAGTAGTTTCCGATAAAGTAGGACAACCATAGATGTTAACCAAAGGGGAAGAAAAAAACAATTACTCCCGAAATTAAGTGCGATTAAAAAGCAGTGCGTCATGGTTCTTTGTCAAATAGGGCGCAGAGAACAGAGATTGAGGTTGGATCGTAAGTTCAGGTGGACAAGGGTGTTCCAGAGCTAAGGTTCCCCAACATGAAAATTTCAATCTAATAATCTTCACAAAAATTCAATGACCATAATGAACGAGGTCAATTAACAAAATATTTCCAGAAACCTCACTCGACACGTACCTTCTTCTCCTTGCATGGTTGTGCGGAAATTCATGTTCAAACTATGTTTTTCCCAAAATAACTCGAGTTACAAAGCACGAGGAAAAGTTACCAGAATATCATTGATTCATCACACGCGAATGTGTACTTAGGCAACAATCGTGTAGAGTTCGTTTCCGAGACGACCAATATTTCACGTCGTTGTAGTAAACAAACCTAGATATATACTGGCCGTTTTACTAGCATTGGAAGGACAATGAAAAAGGTCAAGACCGTCCAGCAGCACTTACTAATAGCGAACAGGTGCTATTTAACCAACTTGGTAGGGCTGGTAAGTGCCGATAAACTCGTGCACAGTAGCTATGACCACTCTTCTGCATTAATATGAAAGTGATTTAATGAAACTGTCTAGGGCGACAAGACCTTGCCATTCAGCAACAGAATCTGTTGGCTATCAGCAGAGCGCTGCTTGTTTCAGAGAGGGGGCGAGGTAGTATTGAAAATATCAGCTATATTTCAAGACTGGGTTACAGGCATTGACAGCAGCAGCAAAAACAATGAGGAGTTGCATTAGGTCGTCGTAGGCAGAGATTGGTCTGGCACTCGAGGGGGAGATTGGACTGGCACTTGAGGACAGCTCGGCCTGTCTTTTCTACTGCCTCTCTGCCGTGTGTCCGACGCCTAAGTTTGACAAGCGTCACCTACATCAGGCCTGACTCTAAATACCTTCCTCACTGCTTGCCAGTAATGTACAAACTTTACAGAGACCTTATTGCTAAACGCACCTTAATAATCTGTACAATAATACATATTCTTTCTCTCTGCAGTAGCAAACAACGATACAAAAAAGTAGGTATACATACATACATACAATAGAATACAACAACAAGCGCCCACCTAGCGATGGCGTCAGAGAGGGCGCTATTGTGACGCCCTGCCTGTCATGCACCACTACTGTCGCCGCCGCCGCCACCACCACCACCACAAATACCATATAAACCTAGGATGGGGATCTTGTTACCCATGCCAATACCAACTCTAGGAATAGATGAGCTAAACTGGCTCATCTCCATGGGGGCGCTGCGTAAGTCTTAGCGAGCTCCCCGCACGAAGTTCATCAATTTCGATAGGTTTGCACTCCAGCATATGCGGAAATGATAACTTCGTCGTAATTAAAATGGTTTTACACTTTAAGATGTTGTATGTGTGAACGCTGCTGCTTACAAGAATATTTTATTTATTTATAACAAAAATGAAGAATGTATAGGTCTACCGTAGCGAGTAAAAATCCGTTTATGGTTAGTCTGTAACCGGAAAAACAAATTCGACTCTTAATGGGTAATATTAATCAAATTTACGATGAGTTCAAATATAGAGCGGAAAATGGACATAAAAGATTTCACTTAGTTTTAAATCATAACGAATTTTTGCTTGCTACTTTACATGGTTCTCTAAATAAATCCTCGTTGCTAAGTTCATTGACTAATATACCGAAGTATTTTGCGAGATGGAATAATTATTTCGTTTGTAATTCTATTTAACATTTACCCTTCTTTGTATAGGCCAGAATGCCTGACGAATAAAATTATTTTATTTCTGTGGGTAAGCGTTGCAGCGCGAAAGAGGGGGAAGGAAGGAGGATGCAGCAAGCGCGTTGCACACCATCAGCACGCGTTTCACGCTGATCGCTGCCTGGTGTGACTAGGGGCACGGTAGCGTGACCGGTCACATGTCTGCGTCCATCACGAGCGTGAGCTAGCCATGAATTACCTGGCCGCATGAGGTTGAGGCGCATTTGGTGTTTCCAATTGGAAATCTTGGTTTTCCATTTCGTAGAGTGTTCGACTAGAATTTTTTATTGTCTGCTCTGCCATATAACGTTCCAACCGGATATTATTTGAGAGTCGATGATCGGTACCAATCTCAGTAGTGTATGGTGATAAATTGTTTTTGATGAGTAGACGGCAATTTAGCGAGGGCGTCACCACGCTCATTTTTATTTGTTCCCGCGTTACTCGGGATACAGCCGAATTCGACCATTTGGCCTGCCTCGGCATTATTAGGAGGTGGTGTTGTATTTTTCGGCAAGTGAGGCGCGTATAGTGCGCGCTTTGAGCTGAGTGTGAGAGCACTTGGACTGTCAGAGAAGATAAGAAATTTTGGGAGGCGATCGGTTTGTTTAGATAATGAAGAGGAGCAAATCAGGTGCGCACAACTCTAAAGAGGAAACAGAAGCTTTATGTGTGAGGGTAGCCGAGCGCGATGTTGCCCCGCTAACAGCGGCAGCACCCATTTCACCAACGATGTTGGCTAAAATCTAGACGTTGTTTCATGAGCATTCTCGAAAATTCTTGGCACTACTGATCGGTTGAAGTATATAGTTGCTTTAGTGTATATTTGTAAATCTAGGTTGGCTACAGGTTTTATTTGATTTGAGCCTCATTTCCACCGGACCATCAACATGAGTCATAATAGGCTCCTCCGTAGGGCGCCAGTTGGCTAAAGGTGGGTTGATCATCCAAGACTGTATGCCGATTTAAATGAGGTTCTGCTAGCCTTCAGAGAGATGTCGAGCAAGGTCACTAATTTGTGCATGCGTAGGGAGAACAGCGGTAATTTTTTTTCTTTTAGCTGCAAAGAGGCGTTCATCAGAAATGTTGGTGAAGTAGTTTAGGACTGGGTCGTTGATCAAGTTCTTGGTCTTGAACTAGTTTTGTAGCGAGAGTTCATTTCGTCGAAGAGGAAGCGGAAATTCATAGGCTAGTACGTTCAAAGATTCGATGGGAAGTGAGCGGAAAGCGTCCGTTATGAAGCGCATAGCGTCTTTTGCGCTGATCGAACGAGGTTCGAGATTTGTTTGGCTGCTGAATTATAAACGATAGCTGCACAGTCAAGGTATGAACGAAGTAATGTTCTGTACAACATCATGTCGTTGTCTGGATGGGCATCAAATTTCAAGGATGTTCCCGACAAGATAATTCCCGTCGACCTTCAGCAGCGGTACAGCAGGGCTGCAATGTGAGGTGTAGTCTCTCAGTTTGGGGTTCCACACGAGACCCATAAGCTTGATGGAGTTTTCGTATGCTAGAAGTGTGCTGTGCAGCGTTAGGGTGGTTTTCAAGTGTTGACCGGGTACGAGAGTAAAATACAGGCTTATAGTTTCAGATGGCAAGGCTCGGAATCCAATTTTGGAAACCCAGTTCCTAACTTGGTTCAAACACTTGGTCTTCATGTTGAATTGTTGGGAGGAGAGGGGGTCTGTAGCTTATTTGTAAGCCGTCCATGTATAGTGAAGAGAGCAGCAGGCTCCTGTCCCGGGGTAGAGTGTCTGCCAGCTGATCTATCAATAGAATGACACTGAAGACGCTCCAAAGAGAGGCGTCTATTTACTGGTAATAAGATGGCGGGCGTTATCGCCTTGACCTTTTAGGTACGCTTCTGTAGACGTTTGTGGATAAAACGTGATGAAAGGCTTCTCAGGCCCTTGTGATGAAGATCTATCATGCTGCCGTGTTTCCAGGTATCGTCATATGCTTCTTTAAAGTTGCATTTAGAAATAGTCGGCAAGGCATGTTTATACCTTCCCTTGCCTTAAAAAGAACGCTGGTAAGGGTCATAGGGCGATAGTTACAAGGAAACCTATGGCGTTTTCAGGAGTTGGGTATCTGATTACCTATTCTCAACAGAGGTCAGGGGAAAATGCGGTTCATTCTGTGGAACACTTTTGGGAGGTACTGAGGACACCTTCAGGGAGATGCTCCATCACATTGATGTGCACTCGGTCCGGCCCAGGAGAAGTTTCACAAGTATGGTCCATGTCATACTGTATTTCAGGGATAGGAAATGGTACATTTTTAGATTTTTTATTTGTGGCAGGGAATTCAAATAATCACTTTCTCAAAATGTCTTTTCTTGTTTCAAAACAGCTGCGTGATTTGTGGGATGTGATATGTGGTTGAAATTCTCTCCGTTAAATCTGCAAAGAGTGAATGGTACCAACGCGTTGAAAAAAGTGGAAAGGTCGCTCAAGGATTTGATTTGAGCCTCATTTCCACCAGAGCCTCAACGTGAGTCATAATAGGCTCCCCGTAGGGCTCGATGATAATTGATTCCAGTAGGCTCGCACGCATAAGTGTGCGAGGAAAAATAAAGCAATGCTTCTAACGTTAGAAAAAATGTGAAAATTTTAGCAATGTCAGACGCACGCTGGTGCGCAAAAGAAAAAACGCTTACTCGAAACGGACCTCCGCTTCCAATCCTTCAGAACTTAAAGAGTGATATGCAGCATCGTCGAGACTGGTACAAGGTTCACGGCTACTCGGACAAAGCCAGCTCCGACAGCAACGCAACACAATATTTACAGCTACGCGATCCATTTGTATAGGTACAATATATTTACTCAGGTAAAATAAAGACTTCGATGAAATGAAACAAATCCTCGCCTCAAACCCCTCAGAACCTCATGATTTATATGTCCACACGACAGTGCGCACAGATGGTATCGTCGAAATTGGTACAAGGTTCACGGCTACACGGACAAAGCCAGTTTCGACAGCAACGCAACACAATGTTTACAGCTACGCGGTCTATTTGATTTTTAGTACAATTTATTTATTCAGGCATGATAAAGACTCAAACAAAACGAATACCCGCCTCCAACCACTCAGAACTCCAAGAATAACATGCACGTGTGACAGTGCGCACAGACAGCATCGTCGAAATTGGTATCAGGTCTAGTGCTTCACGGATTAGATAGACTCCAACCGCAACGTGTCACAAGGTTTTATAGCTGCGCAGTCCAGTTCAACCACAGAAACTGCATACGGTCCGTGCACGCGCGAGCGAGCACGGACTAAAGAAAAAATACTCATTCACAAACTCACAAACACGAACTCCTGCACAAATACTCCAGCGTTATAATATTGTGGATCGTGAAAAGTAAAGTAAGAGCAGGTTCGTCATGGGCAGAAAAATTGCTCAGATTGTTGATTTCGCACTGATTGTTTAAGGGGATGAGGCGGGGAGGGCATTGGTCCCTTTGGTCGCAAAAGAGCCCGATAAATCCCGGAGGGTGACCCATGTCCCCCGGGTGTTTTCGAGCTTCCCGAGTCTCCCGAGACCCCTTGCCTCAGCTTATCTCGGCTTGTCTCGAATCATTTCGGCCAGTTTCGGCTCGTCGCAACCAACTCGACTCGCCTCAAAATGTTTCGACTGATCTCGACGCACCTCGACCTGCCTCGACGCGACCCTCGCCCTCTGCGCCAGCAATCCGCGGACTGTAATGGTTAATTGTTCTACTCAAGCATATCACATAAACATTTTTCTGTGTATGGGTTTTACTGCGCTGGGAGGGGGGAGCAGAGGTTCCAGGATTCAGAGTGGTCTCTAAGGGGTCCCACAGTTTCTCAAAAGGATCCTAAAAGGTCTCAAGGGTGTCCCAATGGGCCCCAGAAAGGTCCAAGTGGACCCCCCCAAATCCACCTGGTCTCCTAAGTCCCCCGGGCTCTCGAAACCCCGGGTCCCCGAGTCCCGCTGGTCCCACGAAAACCTCCCCTCCCTGGGTCACCTTGTCTCAACCAACCTCGATACATATAATAATAATAATCAACTCAAAATTTATCACCATGAAAAATGGGCAGAGAAAAATAATACTGCCCAAGCAAGAAGAAACAATAAAATACTAAAATAAAGTGTTAATGATCTATAAAATGAATAATCATCCATCCACCCCAAGTCGCTCAAGGAGTCCTTGAATAATTCCGATATTTTGCCACACTTGGCTGAGGGGGTGTTCCGGTTGGTTGCTTTTGGGTCAGCTTATGCGTTTCTTCTCCGAGATTAGTTGAGAGATTACTTATGAGACATTCGGCCTAGCGTCTGTATCTGTATTTCCCCACTTGTTGAGTACCTAGCCATTTACCTAAAGCCCTCTCGGAAGGTGGGTCGAGGGTTGGAAATTTGAATTTTTTTTTGGATCGACAGGGTAGGTTAGAAGTGACTGGATCCTGTCGGAACCAGACATGTAGAGGGAGGGGTAAGGCTCACTAGATATGGGTTACTTCTATCCAGGAGCATCTTACGTATTCCCCAAATTTTGACCAACCAAGGTGTCCTATTTACTCTGAAGTAACAGCAAGAGTCATGAATGCATGTGACCAATCCTGGCGGCGAGCAATTAAGAATTGAGATGCTGCTGCATGCCTTTTATAGCTAGACCGCCGTTGGCGAGTACCAATATTTGAAGAAAAAAATTTATTTGAAGTATCTAGGCTTGAAGTACCGATATTTGAAGCGTTGATAACACAACGAAATATTGATTTTTGAAGCTTGAAACACTTGGAATCACGACATATTTTTGCATATGCTAATATATTACAATTCTCCCCTCTCTCTAATAGTGGTGTCCTCTCAAAGTTTAGAATGAATTCGAAAAAAACACAGGCCATTTACTGCTATGAACGACAAAATTTTGTGGAGACAAAAACCAAGCATCCCAGTCCGCTAGATTTTCTGACCATGGACAGGTTACGAAAATGCGTTGCAGCCCTCTGGTCTGCAGATATAAACAGGAGTATGAGTTCGTGAATGTAACTATACATGTATTAGCTACCCCAACATGTACAAATAATAGGCTTTGAAGTCTATTTGTTTGCCTACATTCATTATCATACCAGATGAACAAATATGTTACCGAATCATTTTGTTGTGTTAAGATTGAATATAAATACCAACAAAAAAATCTAACTGCTCTCTTCTGAATCAGCGGAAACTGTGTTGAATAGTGAGCTCTTTGAAAACATGTACATAATATATACAAAACATTACCTAAAGCTTCACAAACTGAGTAGGTGTGACCCCTCCTAAAATGACAACCCAAGTTTGTCCAATAAATCTCTTAGAGCAAGACAAGCGGTACTACAGTGGAAACGTCATAAAACAAATCCAAGATTTATGGAATTGGACGATATATCACCAGAAGGTAAATTGTGGGATCGTTCAATTTGAAGAAACAGTTTTTTGTTGTAACCACCGAATGGTGTCTAGCTTTACTGTGCACGATAATCTTATGTTTTGGAAATTCACGAGCCTTTCAGGTTTTGTCAGCAATTAAAAAAAAACAGCACCGGTAAGCTGAATGAGACTGACAAGTTTAAAGTAATAAATATGCATTTGTACTCGACTCCTCACCCATTATTTTACTGTCATAAAAAATTAAAGCTCGCACTTCGTAATCGAATCTGATCTGAGAAATGTATTCCATTCAGTAGAGTAGGTGAAGCTAGATAACCACATCAGCTGAAGAGGCCATTACAACAATTTGCAATAATCACATGCATACTCATATTGTGGATTGAATGCCGTTAAGTACACACACGTATGGTGTAGTTAATAGTGAACGAAATCAAAGTTCCCGTGAATGAACACAATCCAATTCCAACGCTAGTGGATTGGTTGGTAAGCTAGCTTACTACTAGGATGGCAACTGCCAATGCTAGTGGATTGGTTGGTAAGGTAGCTAGCTACTTGGATGGCAACCGTAAATGCTAGTGGATTGGTTGGTACCTAAGGTAGCTGCCTACAAGGATGGCAACTTCTAACGCGCTTCCTCATGTCCTACCCAACATCATGAACACGGCTGAAACAAGGATGCAGTGAGACATCAACGTGAGATCAGAGAAGGAAGCAGACTTCAGTTAACCGGAAGATGGTTGCTCAAGAGACAGCTTCAGAATAATCAAGAGTGGAGACATGTTGCTAATTCCTTAAACGCCGCAACGATGTAATAACCTGACTGATAAACTCATCTCCCTTAGGCCCTGTTACCATCATCCATGAGCTGAAATAATTGATTGCGTCTTCTACATTCATTAACAAAATTGATAGGACTCTGAGGCCGCCAATGTCAATTTAGTTCAATTTATGAATTACAAATAGATAAAGTATCTCTCACCAAAATATCTTCTATGAGTAGCACAATAACATGCAAGGTACTTGATACGTTGTCAGGATACAACAGACTTGGTCTTAATTTGAGGTAGAGTGCCTGTGCAGCAGTGCACACAATGCATGGCAGGTCTCAGGCTTCTCTCGCAGCTTGACACTCATAAGAACAGGGATCTGATTGAGAGGATTTATGCAGCAAACCCAGACACAAGCGCTGCCACTCCACATCACAGGAGGAAAAGCATCGAAATGTAAATCTATCTTTAGACAGCAATGGAATTTCTAGAATATCAGCAGTGGGAAAACATACTTGGAAAACGAGCTATAATTCTCCTCAAAACGTCTGCGATTACACACACAAGAACTCCAATACCCGTTACACAGATCATTTGAGTCGGGTATTCTGAAAATGTCGCATTCCAGACTCAGCAGCAATAGCAGGCAAAAGATTGGTATGCCGTATTTCAATCGGTTTCATACATCACATGCTGATAGTTTGTATGTATATGCAGGGCACGATTCTAAAGGCATTCAATAGCGTTACAAACTGTCCGGATATATATTTGTTTATTTTTGGGGCATGCGCAGTACCCCCTTCAAAATTAGGCTACTGAACAATGCTGTAAAACACATCCATTTCTCAAGTTTGTAACCATGTCAATAGCTAATTAAAATAAACGTAATGTAGTC
>SDVV010014876.1:0-14681 GCA_016164225.1 Gammarus roeselii
TATACAAGTCCAGTAACATCGAATAGTTTCAAGTAATGTTAGGTGGTCGACGTTAGTAGACTGCAGTGTTAAAACCGGTGATATATCCTTACTCGCATTTATCAGTGCCGGTTTAGTTGTTGAAGCGTTGGCAATAAATTTTCACGTATTTTTGATCTATATGCAACATTTTATTTGGTTAGCAAGTTCTATATATGGTTTTACTGTTAAAATAATTTTTTTGTTGCAATGTTGGATTTATTGCTCCTACCATTTTCGTCTATTATAACGAATATTGAATAAATCCACCACAACATTTTTACTATAGATCTGTGATGTAAGGTCCGCGGTCAACAAGATCTAGAGTATAAGCCATTCCTAAGGTACATAATTAGCGGAATATATATTAATGTACGCCAACATAGATCAATATCAATGAATACAAAAAGGGCTGCCATTCACTGTCAGATACGTTAATACCTGGGCAACCCAACCTAACCAATAGTTAAGTATTTTCATTCAAATTTTATGGTTATGTATGATATTTAGTCATGATTTTGTGCGATGAACATATCAAATCCCTCGACACGGCTCTATTTTACGTTTTTTTTTTTTAATCACACACAAAGTACACATATACACGTATACAGGGTTGATGCCGGCATATGTCAGCACAATGTTGGCACACACAGGGTTGATGTCGGCATATGCCAGCACAATGAAGGCGTATACAGGGCTGATGCCGGCATATGACGGCACAATGTAGGCGTATACAGGGTTGACGCCGACATATGCCGGTGCAATGTAGGCGTATACCGGATCGATGGCGGCACTGTGCCGGCACATGTGCGGGCACAATGCGTATAAATAGGGCTGATGGCGGCACTGTGCCGGCACAATGCATATATACGAGGTGATGCAGATACCTGTGCCAGCACCATGTAGACACATACACACATTTGCACTAATCAACAGGCTCGTTCACCATCTGTAACATTTTACTTCTAGTCTGGGATTTCTAATAAAACTAAGCCCATGCTTTTGTTACTAGATATTTAATGTGGTTGTTTTTCACATCATGTTATTATAAAAAATCTAATCATCCTATAATGACCTAATTTATTCCAACCAATAATTATGTATTATCGATCGAGATTTATGCTCACGTATGATATTCAGTTATTGAATTATATATATATATCAAAAATCTCCACATGACTCTACATTCAATCTATTATTTACAGTTTGAATGCAATCCTCCAGTTTTGATCTAGCAAATTTCATCCATTTTCATATGGAAATTACATCGTTTGTTTGTGATACGTATTTTCATATGATTCTTGATTTTTTTGACACAATTGTACATCACTTTTTCATGTTATTCAGACCCCATCAAAACCTAACATAACCTAACCAAATGTATGGTATTTTGTCATTGATATATACATATGAAGCTCTCTAAACGACTCTATATATCACTTTAACATATATGTTATTTATCTCGTTGTCACTCTCGAGCCCATATTAGTCAGCAGAGAGGTGCCATTTTAAATCTTAGATGAATTGATTGTTAGTAGTTTGTATAGCACCAAAACGCAGATTAGTGAAGGAATATAGATAGGCGTTAATAGAGTTACTTTTGATGGGTAGGAGTGGTGGTCAGCGAGGCAATGCTGCAGCCTATGACTCACCAGCGAAGGTGAGCGGAGCCTATCAAGCGCACGGCGATTCGCGCAAAAACGGGGTGCGGGGGCATGAGGGAGGAGGGTGACGGGAAGAGGGCGGGCCTCATCTTCAGCGGGCGGAAGGCGGTTGACCCGAAGGCGGGTGACGCAAAGGCTCGCAGCCTAGATGGCATTTTTAAAATTTGAACATTTTAATTTAAATTGTATTTTAATATTTATTGTATTTTATATGTGTTTTTCTTCTTTAGATGGTTCTATTGGGGTACGCTTGGTCACGAACTGTTGCTCGTTATATATATTTATACGATTTCTGGTGGGTGCGGTAGAGGAACCTCCCAGGGAGAAAGTTGGATGCGCTCCTTGGAAATTAGTTGAGTTTGCTCTTGCCTGCTCTTTGTCTTATAAATTTGTTTCTGTGGCACGTTTGCTGCGTTGTGAGTGTATGTATCGTTATATATTTATGGATAGCTTATTTAAACTATATCTTTTTTCTGTTGACATATATGTTTGTATTTTTATCTAATTGAGGGTATATTTGACTCTCTCGATGGTTGATTGGTGGATTCGTAGCGGTTGGGGTTGGGATATTTTGTCTGTTTTGTTCATTTATCACTATATATACTGTTGATAGGATTAGAGTGGTAGGTATGTCTTATAACTCAATGTGCAGCCTTAGTGTGCGATCGACCCTGTATGGTACCAACCTGATATTGAATTTTAGGCAATGTTTTGTGTTTTCCATATATATATTTCATATATATATAATATCTATTGGAATAGTATGGATTATTAGTCAAGTAGCTGGCGAGTTGATGTTCGTATTTTGGCTTGATGCAACATCTGCACAGAGAATCTATCTACCCCATATTGCATTATCCAGGTTTTTAACCAAATATATCGGTATTCCATTGACGTGGTATTCCAATAGCGAGAATACCTGAGCGATGTGGATTTATTGTAAGTTATTAAATTGTGTTATGTAAACTTAGTAATGATCGGTTGATTCATGTTGATTTTTATAGGATTTTAGGATATTTCAGGCATAATTGGTAGGTTATTGCAGTATTTTGGTATTTTATATGTATCTATAACATTCTGTTACGATTAAGCCGTGGTTACTTTGGTTAAAGAGATGTTAATTTAATCCTGTTTTGGACCGAGTTGAGCCTAATTTCATCAGACTTTGTATGTACTATACCGTATTTGCGTAGAAGTATTCCAAATCATTTTCTATAGGTTTCAGTTATGTCGCTCGTATGTCTTGGTATCTTATACACAATAGTTGTTTGTTTGGTTACATGCTAGTTCTTTCTCGTTCATCACGTTTTTTAATGAATGTTTTAGGTATGGTAGAGAATTAATCTTCTTGCTTTGTTATGACTCGAGCGTTTTAGTATATTTTCGTTTAGTTTTGTACGTTCTCTGTACAGTTTCCATCTTCAATGCATTCTGTTGCTTATTTATACAGTATCGGAATATAAGGATATATTACATGTGTATCTACAATGTAGAACATTATTTCAGGTATAATTTAGTTGGAAGCTGTATATTTTTTAGTGTTTTATATATCTTCTTTCATCCTGATATAATGTTTGACGTGCTTATTATAGATATAGAAGATCCCATTTGTTACGAACTCGGTCTTGCTGTTAGGGTATTGTATGTTTATTGCAGGACCATTCTTCACTATTTAGGAGGAGTTAGAGAGTCCCCTAGGCAAAAACCTCTTTCTGTTTATGCCTATTTGTGTAGGTAGACCGATTTACTATGCTTGATAGCCTTAGTGTATTACAATTTTAATGTGAATTATAGCAGAGTAGAGCATCTTATTTAACTATTTATTATAGTTATTATTGTTGTATGTTTTCTCCCACAATAATCATAGGAATGTATGTTCAAAATGTGTAAGTCCGCACTGCATCTCTGTGGAATTTCATAATTGAACCCTAGCAAGCGTATAGTTTGATGTTTTAGAAAACGATTTATTGGATGGTGGGACCGCCAAAGAGTGTAAACCACCTGGCGTAGAGGTGGTTTACACTCTTTGGCGGTCATTTGGACTTCGTCTAAGTTCAACGTGATTTTGAAAGTTCTTGTGGACGTCGGTCTCAAGTTCCATGGGTTTGTTGGAGAGGTTATCCGACAAGCTGCTATTCGTTGTAGTGATTCACTTAAGTCATCAGTGAACAGAAAACCAGCTTCTTATGGTCACACACTCTCTGAGAATCATGTCAGCCTCATTCATGACCACTGTACCTGTGTATAGATTCTTGGTTATATCTTGGACGTGACTTTGCTCGATGTTGTTCAGAGATGATGGACTAAACAGATGCGTGGTATGTCTGAAGTATTGTACGAGACTGGATGTCTCCTTTGAATTTTGTTATATATCAGTGGTAGATTACTGAGAAGTGACCTAGTAAAGCATTGTAGAGTTTGTCGTTATGTCACAGTGGGCTTGGATTTGTACTACTAGAGGCATTGCATAAGTTAGGTCTAGAAATTTTTGTTATATATTTGAATAAGTATCGTAGTAAAAAAAACATTATCTCATGTACTCAGTCTTAAATGTCAGATATTTTTGGTATGACTGTTATGTTATTAGTATACGATCTTACTCATGAATCAGATCACGTAGGATATTGGAGTATGATTTATCATTTGGGTGTGGTAGGATACACCGTATATAATAGTCAATCATTGTCGGTTAGGGTTGAGTAGACAATCTTATTTAGCTATTTTATAGTTGTTGTTATATGTTTTGATTGGTTATCAGAGGGATACATCTAATTCAGGCGTAAATTCGCATATTTTCATGGAATCTTGGGTATAAATACGCTTAATTGGATGTAATGATTCAAAATATTGATATGTTTGACCTCTCGGCTCCGGTTCATTGTCATCTTGGGGATCTATTCTATCGGATTTATGAAGAGTGGTTATGTTGAAATTATTCAATAATTTAATGTTCATCTCAATTAGGTTATCCGCTTGCACGTTTTTACTAGATGCTTATTCCCGCACATCTTACTTCTATAAATGTTTGTGGTCCGTTTGCAGTTTAGACACTTAGAAGTTATTGATCAATTCAGGCTTTGTTATGAGATTGCGTTCAAATTCAGAATATATGACTTATTCGAGTATTCACCAGATCCACTGTAGCATTTTTCACTAAAGGTTTGTGATGACGGCAGTAAGCCTAACCAATCCTAACCTAATATTACCAACGATTGTATATTTTTTCCCCGTTTTCATACTTATGTTAGGTATTTTTTTATTGATTTAAGAGTCATTGTTATCAAATCTATCCACTTGTCTATGTAGTTTTAACAATCTTTAGCAGATTGTGTGCCTACATAAATATTATTTTCCCCTTTGCTTGTTACATGTCCAGTAATTTGGTCAATTTCAAGTAATGTTAGGTGATCGCTTGTTAGTAGACTGTACAGTTCACAACGTTTATGTAAGCTTTACGCATATGTCAGTGATTGTTATTGATGTTAAAGCGTTAGAAAGTTTTATGTACGTTTTTTTTACTGTTAGAATAAGATTTTTTATAGTGTTGGATGTGTTGCTCCTACCATTTTCGTCTATTATAACGAATATTGAATAAATCCACTCTAATATATTTACTACAGATCTGTAATGAAGGGTCCGCAGTCAACAAGATCTAGTATATAATCCATGTCTAAGGTACATAATTAGCGGAATGTATATCAATGTACGACAACATAGATCAAATATCAATGAATGCAAAAAAGAGTTAGCATACACTGCCAAATACATTAATACCTAACCTAGCCTATTGTATCCAATGGTTATGTAGTTCCATTCAAGTTTGATGCTTATGTATGGTATTGATAAGTATAAACCTCTTTACTAGGGCTGTGTATTTAACATATTATTAGCAGTTTGAATACACTTCTCTAATGTTGATCCAGCAAACATCCTTTGCAGATGATTTGATTCCTGATTTTTTATAGATATCTCTGTTACATGTTTGATTGAGACTCAACAGGTAGGATCCAGAAGAACAAATTCACTTCAATTTGTTATACTTATTTTAATGTGGAACAGTTTCACGTGGTGTTAGGTTCAAATATCTAGTCATCTTAGGCAATAACTATTCATTTATATTCAAGTTGATCGTTATGTACGATATTTAGTAATTACTTTGTGCGATGTACATATCAAATCACTCCACATAGGTAAAATTTTTTCAGTTTTTTTTAAATATCAAATACCATGTACACACATGAACACTTCTGTACGCATTTACAGGGTTGTTAGTCACACTGTGTAGGCACATACAAACATTTGTATGCATATACCGCGTCGGTTAACATCTGTAGCATTTTACCTCTGATCTATGTTTTTTTCCATTAGAACAAAGTCCCTCGTTTTTGTTAGGGGATATTTATTGTGGACCAGCTTCACGTAATGTTATGTGAAAAGAACTAATCATCTTAACCTAACCTCTTATAACCAAGAATGATATATTATCTATCACCTTTTCGTGCGTACATATGTTACTTTTTCATCGAATCATGATACATTCATATCCATCCTCTCCACTCCGCTCTACATTTTGATCTATCCTATGCAGTTTTGATTCACACTTATAATTTTGATCTAGCAAATTTCATCCATTTTCATGTGCAAATTACATAGTTTGTTTTGATTGTTATAGCTTTTTTCATAAGATTCGTGATTTTACACGTTATTCACACTCATCAAACCCAACCTAACCTAACTTTATGTATGGTATTCAGTCATTGCTATATACATATGAACCCTTCCAAACGACTCTAGATATCACTTTAACATATATGCTATTTATTTCGTTGTCACTCTCATCCCATATTAGTTAGCCGAGAGGACCCATTTTCCTGATTAGATGGTTCGAATGTTACGGGTAATTTATATTATTTTTGATTTTGACACAATTCTACATCACTTTAACATATTATTCACACCCAACATAACCTAACCTAACCTTACGTACAGTATTCAGTCATTGATATTTACATATTAACCCCCGCCATACGACTCTAAATATCTTTTTAACATACATGTTATTTATTTCGTTGTCACTCTCGACCCGTATAAGTTACCAGAGAGGTCCCATTTTCAAACGTAAATGAATTGAATGCTACTAGTATTTAAAATTTGTATCCAGTTCCATACAAACGACACATAGTCTCACACTATGTTTTTCTTAATTTACTTCAATATCTCCACTTGACTCTACAATCTTTGACAACTTGCATCTCTAATTTTCATTTTTCTTCCCTATAATTTTCATATTCTTGACGATGACTTCGTTTCAAAATCTAATCGGATTCTGATTTATATCATACCAATCTGTAACATATCTAGATCATTTACCTCGAGATAGGTTTCTGGCATCATTCCACGCCTTGAAACATATTCTTCTACTGATTTCGACAATTCGATATCACCTCCGACTGACACGATGTTCGCAATTCATTACTTAACCTTCGAGTTAAGGATAATATAAACATTTCATTGAGAGTATACATAGTATTCATTAGTAATTATTGGCATGTTCTCACACCATGTTTTTCTTATTTACTTCAATATCTCCACTTGACTTTACAACCTTTGACAGCTTGCATCTCTGATTTTCCTTTTTCTTTCCTATGATTTTAATATTCATGACGATGACTTCGTTTCAAGATCTGATCGGACTCTGATTAATATCACACCACTCTGTAACACATCTAGATCATTTACCTCGAGATAGGTTTCTGGCATAATTTCATGCCTCTAAACATATTCTTCTACTGATTTCGACAATTCAATGTTACCTCCGATTGACACTATGTTCGCAATTCATCACTTAACCTTCTAGTTTAGGATAATATAAACATGTCATTGAGGACATAAATATTTTTTATTAGTATTTATTGGCATTATTTACAGACCTTGCTGGCATCATCAATAACATCTACCTGTTTTTTTTTATTTTAAACAGCATTGTTCGTCATCCAACTGTACTTACCATCACTATATTTCAGTATACTCTCAAAATCCTTCATATACTCCATCATATCTTGATGCAAATACCGAAGGCTGTTCCATTCCCGTGTGGCCACAAAAGTATCACTTCTTGTTCTTGAACCTTAATTATTCGAATCTTCTCAAATTCAACGTCATTCTGAGCTTCATCATTGAGAAATTTTTGCATACGATCCGGTTTTTCTTTTGTTCCTAGGTAAACTTTGTTGTCCACTACCTAAGCTTTATTACAATCATGATGATGATTTCCACTTGGATCATATCAATTTCGAGAATTTGTTTTTCTTATTCCCCCTAAACTTACTTACATACAAATGAAACGCGTCCAAATCAGTTCCCAAAGCAGACTTCCTTTTTCCTGCATCCATATATGAATGACATCTCCCACTATTTTGATTCTTGTTTTTCCATTCTGAGATAACTGTTATTTTCAACATTAGTCAATATTTATTTGATCCGACTCATATCATCTTCGGAGATTTCTTCTTCCAGCACTTGTAAACAAAATTTTTGAGATATGATGTTCATTTTTGTTTATTCTATGACGAAACGTGTGTCTCCGCTTGATCTCAACGTATCACTGACTCCATTCTCGGTATCCAGCTAGCTATTACAAGTTGATTACATGCGGTTTTTCACAAAACATTTGGCCAAACATTACTCGCCTAGGTCATCAACTGTGTATGTGTATAGGGCTGTGTACGTATGTGAATGTGTATATTCAAGCGTATTCACGTGTTACATGAGTAGAAAAATGCATAACACAAACTTAAAACTAAAATTTTCAATAAAATTTCAAATGTTCGAGGGATAACACCTTGATTAAATAGCAAAGTTATCACTTCAATAGACCGACTTGGCTCTGTCATCCCTCAAAAATGTGAAATGTGATTGAATTTTTTTAAATTTACATTTGCGTTATAATTTTTTTAACTCATGTAACACGTTCATACGCTTGAATATACACATTCACATACACAGCCCCATACACATACGTAGTTGATGACCTAGGCGAGTAAGTTTAGGCCAAATGTTTTGCGAAAAACCGCATATAATCAACTCATAATAGCTAGCTGGATACCGAGAATGGAGTCAGTGATACGTTGAGATCAAGCGGAGACACACGTTTCGTCATAGAATAAACAAAAATGAACATCATATCTCTAAAATTTTGTTAACAAGTGCTGGAAGAAGAAATCTCAGAAGATGATATGAGTCGGATCGAATAAATATTGACTAGTGTTGTAAATAACAGTTATCTTAGAATGGAAAAACAAGAATCAAAAGAGTGAGAGATGTCATTCATATATGGATGCAGGAAAAAGGAAGTCAGCTTTGGGTAACTAATGTCGATGCGTTACAGTCGTATGTAACAAAGTTTAAGGGAAATGAGAAATCATATCTAGAAATTGCTATGATCCAAGTGGAAAATCATCATCATGATTGTAATAAAGCTGAGGTAGTGGACCACAAATTATACCTAAGAACAGAAAAAAACTGGGTCGTATGCAAAAATTTCTCAATGATGAAGCTCAGAATGACTTTGAATTGGAGAAGATTCGGATAATTAAGGCTCAAGAAGAAGAACTAATACATTCGTGGACACACGGGAACGGAACAGCCTTCGGTATTCGCATCAAAGGTATGATGAAGTATATGAAGGATTTTGAGAGTATACTGAAATATAGTGATGATAAGTACGGTTGGATGACGAAAAATGCTGTTTGAAATAAATAAAAACAGGAAAATGTTATTGATGATGTCAGCAAGGTCTGTAAATGATGCCAATAATTACTAATGAATACTATGTATGTCCTCAATGAAATGTTTTTATTATCCTAAACTCGAAGGTTGAGTAATGAATTGCGAACATCGTGTCAGTCGGAGGTGACATCGAATTGTCGAAATCAGTAGTAGAATATGTTTCAAGGCGTGGAGTGATGCCAGAAATCTATCGCGAGGTAAATGATCTAGATGTGTTACAGATTGGTATGATATAAATCCGAGTCCGATCAGATTTTGAAACGAAGTCATCGTCAAGAATATGAAAATTATTGGAGAGAAAATTGAAAATCAGAGATGCAACTTGTCAAAGGTTGTAGAGTCAAGTGGAGATATTGAAGTAAATTAAGAAAAACATGGTGTGAGACTATGTGTCGTTTGTATGGAACTGGACACAAATTTGAAATTCTTGTAGCATTCAATCCATCTACGTTTGAAAATGGGACCTCTCTGGTAACTAATACGGGTCGGGAGTGACAACGAAATAAATAACATGTATGTTAAAAAGATATTTAGAGTCGTATGGAGGGGTTCATATGTAAATATCAATGACTGAATACTGTACGTAACATGTTAAAATGATGTAGAATTGTATCAAAATCAAAAATTATATGAATTACCCGTAAAATTCAAACCATCTAAGTTTGAAAATGGGTCCTCTCTGCTAGCTAATATGGGATGAGAGTGACAACGAAATAAATAGCATTTATGTTAAAGTGATATTTAGGATCATTTTGAGGGGTTCATATGTATATAGCAATGACTGAATACCATACATAAAGTTAGGTTAGGTTAGGTTTTGATGAGTGTGAATAAGATGTAAAATCAAGAATCATATGAAAAAGATATAATAATCAAACAAAACGATGTAATTTGCATATGAAAATGGATGAAATTTGCTAGATCAAAATTGTAAGTGTGAACCAAAACTGCATAGGATAGATCAAATGTAGAGCGGAGTAGAGAGGATGGATGTGAATATATCATAAATCGATGAAAAAGTAACATATGTATGAATGAAAAGATGATCGATAATATATCATTCATGACTAGAAAATGTTAGGTTCAGTTGGCTAGTTCTTTTCACATTACATTAAGTGAAGCTGCTCCATATTAAACATCTTGTAACAAAAACGACGGACTTTGTTTTAATGGGAAAATCATAGATCAGAGTTAAAATGCTACAGATGTCAACCGAGGCTGTATATGCATACAAATGTGTGTATGTGCCTACACAGTGAGGGTATCAACCCTGTAAATACGTACAGAAGTGTTCATGTGAGTACATGAGTTGTGATATTGAAAAAAAAAATCAACTATGTGGAGTGATTTGACATGTATATCGCACAAAATTATTACTTAATAACGTACATAACCATCAAACTTGAATAAAAATCAATAAATATAGGTTAAAACGGTTAGGAAGACTAGATATTTGAACCTAACATCGCGTGAAACTGTTCCACATTAAAAGAAGTGTAACAAATTGAAGTGAATTTGTTCTTTTGGATCCTACCCGTTGAGTATCATCCAAACATGTAACAGAGATACCTATGAAAATTCTGGAACCAAATCATCTGCAAAGGATATTTGCTGGATCAAAATTAAAGAAGTGTATTCAAACTTCTAATAATATGTTGAATATACAGTCCTAGTGGAGAGGTTCATACATATCAATACCATACATAAGCATCAAACTTGAATGAAACTACACAACTATTGGATACAATAGGCTAGGTTAGGTATTAATGTATCTGGCAGTGTATGGGTACTTATTTTTGCATTCATTGATATTTGACCTATGTTGTCGTACATTGATATACATTGCGCTAATTATGTACCTTAGACATGAAATTTATCCAAGATCTTGTTGACTGCGGACCTTACATTACAGGTCTGTAGTAAATATGTTAGAGTGGTTTTATTCAATATTCGTTATAATAGACGAAAATGGTTGGAGCAACTCATCCAACACTATAAAAAATCTTATTCTAACAGAAAAAAAACATACATAAAACTTGCTAACGCTTCAACATTCATAACAATCACTGACTTATGCGGTAAAGCTTACATAAACGTTCTGAACTGTACAGTCTACTAACCAGCGATCACCTAACATTATTTGAAATTAAACGAAATTACTGGACCTGTAACAAGCAAAGTGAAAATATATATATTTATGTAGGCACCCAATCGGCTAAAGATTGGTGAAACTACAGAGACAAGTGTATAGATTTGGCAAGAATGAAGCTTAAATCAATAAAAAAATACCTAACATAAGTATGGAAACAAGGAAAATATATACAATCCTTGGTAATATTAGGTTAGGATGGATTAGGTTTACTGCCGTTATCACAAACCTTTAGTGAAAAATGCTACAACGGATCTGGTGAATGCTCGAATAAATCTTATATTCTGAAATAGAACGCAATCTCATAACAAAGCCTGAATTGATCAATAACTTCTAAGTGTCTAAACTGTAAACGGATCACAAACATTTATAAAAGTATGATGTGCGGGAATAAGAATCTAGCAAAAACGTGCAAGCGGATAACCTAATTGAGATGAACATTAAATTATTGAAGAATTTTAACATTGGCACTCTACATAAATCCGATAGAATAGATCTCCAAGATGACAATGAACCGGAGTCGAGAGGTCAAACATATCAATATTTTGAATCATAACATCCAATTAAGCGTATTTATACCCAAGATTCCATGAAAATATGCGAATTTACGCCTGAGTTAGATGTATCCCTCTGATAACCAATCAAAGCATATAACAACAACTATAAAATAGCTAAATAAGATTCTCTACTCAACCCTAACCGACAATGATTGACTATTATATACGGTGTATCCTACCACACCTAGATGATAAATCCTACTTCAATATCCTACGTGATCTGGTTCATGACTAAGATCGTATACTAATAACATAAGAGTCATACCGAAAATATCTGACATTTGACACTGAGTTCATGTGAATAATGTTATTTATACTACGATACCTATTCAAATCTATTAGAAAAATTCCTAGACCTAACTGATGCTATGCCTCTAGTAGTACAAATCCAAGCCCACTGTGTCATAACAACGAATTCTGCAATGCTTTACCAGGTCACTTCTCATTGATTTACTACCGGTATATAACAAATTTCAAAGGAATCTTCCAGTCACGTACAATACTTCAGACATACCACGGATCTTTTTAGTCCATCATCTCTGAACAACACCGAGCAAAGTCACATCCTGGATATAACCAAGAATCTATACACAGGTACAATGGTCAAGAATGAGGCTGACATGAGTCTCAGAGAGCGTGTGGCCATAAAAATCTGGGCTTCTGTTCACAGATGACTTGAGTAAATCACTACATAGAATACTTGAGACCGACATCCACAAGAACTTCAAAATCCTGTTGAACTTGGACGAAGTCCAAATGACAACCAAAGAGTGTAAACCACCTCTACATCAGAAACCCCCACCATCCAGTAAATCGTCTTCTAAAACTTTAAACTATACGCTTCCTAGGGTTCAATTACGAATTCCACAGAGATGCAGTGCGGACTTACACCTCTAAAACATTCATTCCTATGATTATTGTGGAAAAAAACTTACGGCAATAATAACTTTAAAAAATAATTATATAAGATGCTCTACTCTGATATAATTCACATTAAATTTGTAATACACTAAGGGTATCAATCATAGTAAATCGGTCAACTTAAACAAATAGGCATAAACAGAACGAGGTTTTTGCCTAGGGGACTCTCTAACTCCTCCTAAATATTGAAGAATGGTCCTTCAAAAAACAAACAATACCCTAATAGCAAGACCGAGTTTGTAACAAATGGGATCTTCTATATCTATAAAAAGCACGTCAAACATTGTATCAGGATGTGAGAAGATATATAAAACACTAAAAAACTTACAGCTTGAAACTAAATTATACCTGAAATAATGTTCTACGTTGTAGAAACACACGTAATATATCCTAATATTCCGTTTTGTATAAATAACCAACAGAATGCATTGAAGATAGGAACTGTACAGAGAACGTACAAAAATAAACGGAAATATACTAAAATGCTCGAGTCATAACAAAGCAAGAAGATTAATTCGCTACCATACCCAAAACATACATCAAAAAACGTGATGAACGAAAACGAACTAGCATGTAACCAAACAAACAACCAATGTGTATATGATACCAAGACATACGAGCGACATAACTGAAACCTATAGTAAATGGTGTGGAATACTTCTACGCAAATACGGTATTGTACATATAAAATCTGATGAAATTAGGCTCAACTCAGTCCAAAACAGGGTCAAATTAACATCTTTTTAACTAAAGTAACCACGGCTATATCGTAACAGAATGTTATATATACATATAAAATACCAAAATGCTGCAATAACCTACCAAATTAGGCCTGAAATAATGTGGAAGAAGCGAACCTAAAATATACTAAAATCCTATAAAAATCAAAATAAATCAACCGATCATTATTGAGTATACACAACGCAATTCAATAATTTACAATAAATCCATATTGTTCATGTATTCTCGCTATTGTAATACCGCGCCTATGGAACCCAGATATATCTGGTTAAAAACCTGGATAATGCAATATGGGGTAGATAGATTCTCTGTGCAGATGTTGCATCAAGCCAAAATACAAACATCAACTCGTCAACTACCTGAATAATAATCCATACTATTCTTATAGATACTATATACATATGAAATAAATAGATGGAAAACACGAAACATTGCCTAAAATTAAATATCAGGTTGCTACCATACAGGGTCGATCGCACACTAAGGCTGCAAATTGAGTTATAAGACATACCTACCACTAATCCTATTAACAGTATATATAGTGATAAATGAACAAAACACACAAAATTTCCTGACCCCAACCGCTACGAATCCACCAATTAACCATCGTATGAGTCAAATATACCCTCAATTAGATATGAATACAAGCATATATGTCCACAGAAAAAATATATCGAGACAATAAGCTATCCATAAATATATAACGATACATACACTCATAACGTAACAAACATGCCACGGAAACAAATTTGTAGGACAAAGAACAGGCAAGAGGAAACTCACCCAATTTTCCAGGAGCGCATCCAACTTTCTGCCTAGGGGGTTCCTCTACTGCACCCCTAG
>SDVV010014877.1:0-14681 GCA_016164225.1 Gammarus roeselii
TCTACCGGGAACGCCATACCTTCCTATCACATTCTCCACCATTTCATCTCCAACTCTCGCATTAAGGTCACCCAGTACAACTACATTGAAATGACCTCCAAAACTCTCAATACACTCACTCAAGTCAGTCCAGAATTGCTCCCTCTCCTCTTCACTCCTCTCGCTGCCAGGTCCGTAAGCACTCACAAATGCCCATCTTTCTACGCCTAACTTAACTTTTACCCACATCAATCTTGGGGACACCTCCTTCCATTCGGTAGCGCTACTAGCCAACCGATCACTCAATATCAAGACCACACCTTCTCGTGCCCTACCTTCCTCCACACCAGACTTTCTTCCACCTACAACACCAAACTCACATTCGCCCCTTACCTTTCTACTTCGTCTCACTCAGCGCCAACACATCTAACTTCCTCCTCAAAAAAAACTCGCCAATCTCCCTCCTTTTTACATCACTCGTACTACAGCCACGCACATTCAACGACCCTAACAATAGGGTTTGGAGAGGCATGTGCCTCTCCTCCCCCCGCTCGTCTTGCCGTATTCGAGGAAAGGTTTTTACAGAGAACGGGATTCCTAGAAACCTTCGCTCCGCCCCGGAGGTATCACTAAAATAGTGCACCACATATTGTCGGACGTCAATATTCGCCTAAGGGAAGGTCTAAGATTTTATTGATTTAGTATACTGTTGCAGCATGGAGTGGTAAGAAAGGGGGGTGGTTTCTAAACAAAAGTGTATAATTTTGCGTCTGGTGAAGGCATCCAAAAGTCAACACCGCCAACGCAAGCATAAACAACAGAAAGCTGCTGGACGACAACACAGCTACCTACAACTAAATTTGTGCGATATACGATTTTTTTTTTGTTAAAATTTGTTAGTCACACCCGATTATTGCACTTATGTAACTTTCAATTAAGCGTACTAGAATTCGGTTGTAAGGATGAATGTCCGGAAAATATCAACTTTATCCATTAACAAATTGTGAGCGACCATTCATGCCAATACCATATATACCATGGGCATATCACGCTAAAGAATGGACCTACCATAGAAGGGCAAGGGGAGAGGGAGGATTGATCAAAAGGATCATCTTAAAATGTCAGAAATCAAAGGGACATATTGAACTGGCAAATCAAGGGATGTATTAATAGCATTGGGATTATTAGCCGAGAAACATGCCTCCACTATTCTTCTTGGGTAGAGATTATTCTGATACGCTAAAACTTTGGTGCTAGGCCAGTCAATTGCGTGTTGAGTTTCTTGAATATGACGGTAGAGATGAGAGGACTGTTGTCTATTACGGATTGCCCTTCTGGTGCTCCTCTATGCGGATACATGGTAACACTGATTTATCTGGTTCAAAACTAGATAATGCATCATGGGTTATACAGATTCTCGCAACGAAGCTGCTTCATCCCTAGAAATAATTACATCAACCTGTCAACTGTCAAGCTATTATACCATACTATTCTTATACATATTTTATCCAATTGAAATAAACAAATGGAAATCACAAAATGATGTTCAAATCCAACCATCAGGCTGGTACCAAGCAGGAAGTCAATTAGGATTTATAATTAATTGAATACCAATTTAAACGTATAACATATGCATAAATTATATAGTCATGAAACGCGATATGAAAATCTAATAATATTAACTTATAGAACACTGAATAAAATATAAATAGAAGCAGTAGCCAGGTCATAAGCTATCAGCCGAGTAGCTGTTAAGGCAGCTATGGGCGAGTTAATTACTACATCTGCCATCTTATTCAAATAAACAATATATTATATAACATGAATCTATACCATCAAAGACACAGAAAAATTCCCTAATCATCCTACGGAAATACTGAATACGTGATACAAACAAATATAAGCAATCTCACCTAATTTTCAAGGAGCGCTTCCAACTGTTTTGCCTAAGGGATCCCAACACTCCCCCCTCCCCTCGTCCAAAATGAAATATATCAATATTCCTACCAACAATATATTGTATAAAATGAAGAATAGTTAATGGTCAAGCAGTCCCAATAGATTCATATAATGAAGGAAAAACATATTTAAATACAATAAACAATAATAAAGCATATAAACAAAATGTTCAGAGCACAAAAATATTTTCATATACACCCGAATGAGTCCAACCGCACCAAAACCTATACCGACCCCGGCCAGATAAAATTCTACCCATACGATTGCCTGGTCAACGCCTAAAAGTGTAATGAACCATCTAGAAGAAAAATGTAATTGTTTCTACATTAGAAAACGCAATAACAGTTCATAAACACAAAACTATCCCAAATGAAATCAGAAGCAAGGGCCAAAAGCCGTAAGCCAGCCGTAAGCCAGCCGTAAGCCTCTTTGGCCACTGAAATGTTATGTGCAAACTTCCTTAAGCCGGACAAAATCCGTCAAAGTGTAGCATGGTAACTACTCTCACACCCAAGTTCGGTTTGCATTTTTCCTTCTAGCTTAGTATCGTCTGAAAACTTGCTAATGTTCGAGTGCACGTGGCTATCGAGATCGTTTATGAATATTGTGTAGAGAACAGGACCTAACACGGTTCCTTGAGGCACGCTGCTTGTAACTACACTATTCGAGGAAGCTCCGTTAAGTACGACCCGCTGCCGTCTGTCCGAGAGTCAGTATTTAATCCAGTGATTTACCTCACCTCGAATTCCGTTGCTGTGCAATTTACTAATTTAACAATTGTGAGGGACTTTATCGGAGGTCTTTTGAAAGTCATTGTAAATGATGTCGATCGGAGATTTCGCGTCGTGAAATCCTATTATATTCTTGAAAAAACGACTGGTTCGTATAACATGAACGATTGCGCCTTAAGCCATGCTGGGAGTCTCATATCAACTGATTTGATTCTAAGATTTTTGCAATTTTATCCGTGATAAAACTTCCCATCAATTTGCAAATGAATGAGGTGAGACCAATTGGACAACAACTTCCGGGATACTTTTTGACGTTGGCCTCGTTCCATTGCGAGGGAAAGTGCCATTGATGAGAGATTGGGTGAAAATGATTGATAAATGTTCAGCGATGTCGTTTATAGTTTCTTTCAAAACTCTGGGATTAACTTCCATTTTATCTATTATTTTATAACTTCGGCAATGTAACGTTCACTCGCTGAGAGGTTCAATTCATGTTTGCGCTAGGTTATCCTCAGGATTTGGAATATCCTTATTCTCTAACGCAAATACAGAACAAAAGTATCGACTAAGTAGGGCACTCATTTTAGTGTCGTCCGTTTCTATCACAGCAATGTCGTTCATGAGAGGGCCAATAATTGTTACAGATCGTGAATCTTTTTGCTCGAGATATAACAACAAAATTGTTTCAAATTAGTTTTTGGCGGGTGGGGTATTTACACTGGAATTATTTAGCCCAGGAAGTGTTTACGACGGAAACAATTCTACGGATTCATTTTAGTTGGAAACTGTTTTCAATCGAAACTGTTTTCGAAAGGAAAATTTTCAATGGAAAACCTGTAGCCTGGAAAGTAGATTGAACATAATGTTCATTGGCATGAAACGTTTTTGCTCAGAAAGGAAATTGGGGCGAAAGTGCTTAGGATGGAAAGTTGATAGCATCGAATTATTCAGGATAGAAACTATTTACGACGGATTTTTTTTGCTGGAAATGCTTACGATCGAATTGTCTTCTGTGGGCAACTTGATTCAGTCGAAGGTATCTCAGCCGGAAAATATTTTGGGTGGAATCTGTTAGGAACGGAAAGTGTTTACGCTGTAAATAATTTTATTTGGGTCTGTGGACGATGAACAAAAAACACTATACTTCTTTCCTGTAAGGTTAGGTCTGATTAGGTTAGGTTACAGCTAAAAATATGCCTTCCAACGACAACTTCCAGGGAAAATAAATTCCGTCGTAGATTTTCCCGTTCTAAACACTTTCCGTTCAAACCCATTCCTGGGCCAAACTATTCGATTCTATACATAACAGTGTTAGATGATTTGGGGTAGTTTCCAGTTTGGATTCTTTCCATCGTAAAATTTTCTAGGCAAAATAATTCCAGCGTAAACACTTTCGGTCTTAAGAAATTCCGTGCTAAACACTTTCGATTCTAAAAAAAATATTTGTAAATGCGTCTCAGCATGTTGAAATTTGATTGTAAACGTTTTCCGTCGTACCAACGTTCCATCCTATATTTTCCCAGGGTAATTGCTTTCCAGCCTAAACACATTCCGTTGAAAACTTTCCAGCCTAAACACTAATCGAGACTGAATGTTTCCGTCGAAAACATGCCACCCATTGATTTTAACTCCACAAACGAAAAGTGCTACAACAAACCATTCTCTCTTTATGAAAAACACTGTGCTATAGACTATACTCGTGAAACTTCAACCGGGCCAAATCGGGTATACATCAACATGATCAACAATCTCCCTGAAGGCCCCCGTGAGCATCTATTGAAAGGGTTCAATATAAATGATCCAAACTCATTTTTCCATGATCAATGGCGGGAATCTGTAATCACCCAACAACACACATAAATGAAAAATTCTTCGGCAATCCGCGTCACTGTAAGGGCTTGTTCGCACAATATCCTGCACTGCCTTTCCCTTACAATGTCTTTAACATATTAAAACAATAGATAAGTGTAGCCTTGTAGTACATAGTTAGAATTAAGTGCCTGTATACGTAGCACAGTACATCTGCGCCTTGCCAAAAGCCACTAGCGGCACACATGTCGTATATGCTGACCAATTGTCAGAATTCATCGTGTATCAGTCGAAATGCTTCGATAGTAGAATAGGATTAAATTATAATAGCCCAGACCTTAATTGTTTGTTCCACAGTTTTGGAGTACTCATTTGATACTGTGCCCTCACATATACAATATATAGCATCAATTGAAGTATGCCACAGGCTCAGCACTGTTCACATGCCATCGCCGCTCCCGCAAGGCAACGTTTACACCAAGTGGACCTCCTTCCAAACAGCAATGAGCCATCTGGTAGTAAGCCAGTCACACAACACCGACGGGTACCGGAGGCATCCGGATCACCATCTCCAACGTCTAAATAAAAGGAGTCCTATGAAATGGTATCATACCACATGCCAACCCCATTTTTAATGATTCATCTTGTCAACCGAGTGTTCAAGCACTTGGTTGTTCATTCGGTCCCATATGGACATCCTTGAAGAATGTTACCTGATACGGCTACCACCATCGGCCTCCTGTCTCCCACCTGCAGTTAGGCTAGTCACGCGCGGCCTAGCGAGTATCTATAGGAAGGAGTATGACCCTTCTTCGTGTTTTGTAAGATGCAATATTCATGCGCCCCTTTTCCATGTACAGATAAATCCAAAGTGTGTAATGCTCAAATTAGCGTAATATTGAGAGAACAGTCCTTTCCTTGATTTTCAATTTAACCCCTCTGCTGGTTCTAACTGTAATATAGTTGCTCAATGTAAAAAATCTGCAGTCGTTTTCTTGTGGGCACAAGCTCAAGTGTGGTACACCATGACTGCATATTAATTCGATTGACTTCAACAATAAAACTGAACAAAACACGAGGCATTCATCCCCCCCCCCCCTCCCTGTCAATTCGAAAGGGTAGTACAATGCCATTGAAAAAGCGAGAAATAGACCTTCAATAACTACCGCCCTATTGCCATTACCAGCGTCCTCTGTAAAACTATACAACAAATTATTAACTCAAGCCTTGAAGACAACCCTGATATGCATCAGGAGCCGCTTCACGACGAATCACGTTGTACGACTGGAATTGCACATTAGATGGGCTTTTGTCCGAGGGAAACATAGGGTTTCCAAATTTTGCGACGTTGAAAAAGCATATGACACTACCTGGAAAGACGGAATCATGAAGGATCTCCACCGTCAAATCCTGACAGGCCACCTATCACGTTTTATCCATAAATTTATGGAAAATCGAACCTTCAGGGTCAAGGTCGGCGACGCACTGTCACCATCGTATCCACAAGAAATGGGCTTCCCCCAGGGAAGCGTCCTCAGTGTCACTCTTTTTATCCTTAAAACTGACCAGCTAGCTGACATTCTCCCGCACGTGACAGAAGACTACTTTCATCACTATACGTGGATGACCTACAAATAAGCGACACTCACCCTTGCCTTATGACAATGCAACGTAAAATAAACGGATTTCGATTCTCGCCTTCTAAAACCATAGATATGCACTTTACTCATGTGCCAGGCCTACACCTGAACCACACCTTATGCTGCATAACACACCGCTGGTATACGAAGAATCGAAGAAGTTCCTAGGTCTTGTGTGGGACTCTAAACTCACATTGCGACCGCATATTACAGCCCTTGAAAATCGGTTCAAAAAGGCAACCGGACTTATCCTCTCAGTAACATCCCTGAAATTCGGTGCCGACACGGTCACCAGCATGACGTTGTTCAGCACAATAATACGCTCACACATTGACTATGTAGTTATTGTCTACGATGTAGCAGTCAAAACCAATCTTGAATACCTATCATCGTAAACAACAATCTGCGTATCACAACAGGCGTGATCTGCTCCATTCCTAACAAGTCCCTAAACGTGCTTGCTAACGAGCTATCTATTCCGCTCCGGAGAGACTAAGTCTCGCTACAATACTATTTCAAGACCAGGAGCTTTATCAATAGCCCAGTACTCAACGACGTCGAACGCTTTTTTGCGGGTAAAAGGAATATTTGCCCACCTTTTTCCCTACGCGTGTACAACTGACTGACCTCTCTGAACATCAATCGCAAAGCAATCAAGCCTTCATTCTCCTACCGAATACTTCAAATCCACATACATACCCGCCTCTGGTCAACCTGGATTTGCAAAATTATCCCAAAGCAACAAATCTAACTCGAGATTACTTAATGAACAATACTCTGAGCAGCGCCATATATACACTGATGGCTCCATAACATTGGACGCAGTGGGAGCTGCCGCTGTATGCGGAGGGACCACTCGTTCGGCAATTCTACCCTAAGAGGCCTCTGAATTCTCTGCAGAGCTGCACGGCTTCGAATTGGCCATCTCCATCGCAAATAGTGACCGCCTCCCCAAATATGTTATACTTTCAGACAACCTGAGTGCCGTCACCCAGCTGAAAACTCTGCACCGTGATCACACTAACCTGCCCTTCAAAAAATGCAACACGACCTTTTCACAATGTCCGAAACGGGTCAAGTGGTCGAGTTCTGATGGATCCCCGGACACGTGAGAATCAGAGGAAACGAGCTAGCAGATACCCTCGCTAAACTAGTGTTTACCCACCAAAAAAATTCAACTCAATACTTTACAGAGACTGGTTCCCAGTCATCAACTTGCGTAAAACATACCGATGGAACGACTGTTGGCAACGGAGTGGACAAAAAATGCTTGCAGTTAAACCATCCGTAGGTGAATAAGACACCAAGTTTTCCACTTAAAGAGACCAAGTGTTCATTAACCGTTTATGCACGGAACACACGTGAGAACCCCATGATCACCTAATGGACGCACCACAATGCCCCTGTTCAGTGTGAAACACTTATTTTTGGATTGTAATGCCCTCTCAGCAGACCGACGAGCCTTCTCAAGCCCCATGCAACCACCAACGCCTGCTCACAGAAGCAGCCTATCGGAAAAAAAAACAATTGCTTTCGGAAAATATACCAGACTCTATGAATCTGTGTGACGATACTAAAATTTGAATCTTCTCTGCTCCCGAACGCACAACCCTGCCGATACGTTTGAGTTTAAGTTCTAATTTAAACTCGCGCACGAAGAGGAGCGGATCTAACAGAATTGACGGATCTTCGTGCCCTATGGGGAAGAGTGCGTTGTCGTCGCGTTGGGGCTCCCGTGGAAAACAGAAGCAATTACAACAACAACATAGTATGAAAGTCTTAAATGGCACTGTACGAGGATGGGACGAGACGAGTCGAGACAGGTAGAGGCGGGTGGAGACGAGTCGACGGTGGAGGCGATGAGTCAAGACGAACCGAGGTTGGTTGAGACTAGGCGCCCCAAACAAGGGGAGGGTACTCGTGGGACCCGTGGGACTCGAGGAACCAGGGGGATTCGGGAGCCCAGGGGACTTGGTAGCGGAGGATTTGGTGGATCCACTTTGACCATTCTGTGGCTTTTTGGGACAACCTTGAGACCCTATGGCCCCCTTTGAAAAAACTTTGAGACCCTCTTGAGCTCTTCTGAACCCTAGGACCCTCACCTTTGCTTCCCCCTCCCCAAGCCGTAAAACCCGTACACAGAAAAATGTATTCGTATATATGTTAAATGCTTGAGTAGAAAAATCAGTTCGTACAGTCCACAGGATTACTGGTGCAGTGGGACAGAGCCGCATCGAGGCTGGTCGAGGGGCGTCGAGATCAGTCGAAACGTGTTGAGGCGAGTCGAGTTGGGGCGACAAGTCAGTCGAGACTGGCCGAAAGGAGTTGAGACAAGCCGAGATGAGCTGAAACGCAGGGACTCGAGAGCCGGGGAGCCCGAAGGACCCGAGGGACTTGGGTTACCCTCTGGGACCCGTCGAACTCTTTTGGGACCCGAGGAACCTCTGACCCCCCCCCCCCCTCGCTCCCAACCTGAAATGTTTGAGTAGAAAAAATTTGTATTCTACAGTCCACATGATTACTGGTGCAGAAGGCGAGAACCGCGTCGAGGCTGGTCGAGGTGCGTCAAGGTCAGTCGAAATATGATGAGACGTTGAGGCGAGTCGAGTTAGGAGCGACGAGTAGAGACTGGCTGAAATAAGTCGAGACAAGCCGAGATGAGATAAGACGAGGAAAAATGAGGGGCAAAGGGAGCTCGGGGGACCAGGGGACATGGGTTACCATCCGCCACCCATCGGGCTCATATGGGACACGAAGGGACTCTTTACGATCCACTATTTTCTCATCTGAAATAATGCAAGTGTATTCGAGCGAGAGTGCCTGTTTGTGATTTTTTTGTGTATGTGCTTTTCAGTCTGTGCTCGCAGGCGCTTGCACTGACCATATGTTTTTTTTTAAACCGACCTGACACGCGTATCCGGAAAACAGAGCTGGGTGCGACTTTCATTTCTTGCGGTGCGAGTAGTATAAAGGGTTTATAATATGTCCGGGTGGTAGGGTCCATACTATGCCCGGGTGGTAGGGTCCATAATATGCCCTGGTGGTCGGTTCCATTATATGCCTGGCGTCTAAGGGTTCGTAAACGGGCCTGCGCCTACACGGTGCCAAACGGCCCTGGTGATTGTTTGTGACCGTTTTATGATTACGTGTCTGATATATTTTTTAACAGTATATTTTGATAATTGTTCATGTACTTTTTTGTATTAAGACATTCATGTTGGAGTTTGCTTTTCATTGGGTGATTTTGTGCTGTATTGGGTCGATAGCAGGTTGACTGTATGTGTAGAATATAATTATTTATTAATTGTATAGGGCATGGGTCTGATTAATTGTATAGGGTTTGTATAGGGTATGGGTCTGATAGCGTTGTGATACAATTTCAATGGGTATTTATTGCAAGTCTCTGCTTGACCCACATATATTTAGGGTATCATTTACTGGCTCTTATAGTGTTGTGATAGGATTTCAACTGGTTGATGTTTTCATTGTTTCATCATTATCTAATTTAGGGGTGATGATCTGTTATTTGTAATGTATTTATATGAAGGTGGTTTTATAAAGATTCGTTGTTTTTTATAGAGCAAAAGCAATAGTATTTATTTAAGTAGGTACACTGTTGTAAGTTACAGTATATCTACAGTATGACACTGTCATCGCAGGCAGTATATGTATACAGTATCATTGATGTGTCTGTAGCATGGTGCCACTGCATCGCTACCCTGGTGGTATACCATTATCCATCACTGTCATTGACTCAGATATTATCTCGAGATTCCCCCCACTCGGGACTACCCTCTAATAGCGAGATTTCCTCTCTACATCTCAATATATGGATCATTAATCACTCGACATCTATTTTCCGTCCGATATTTAGTCCGCTTTCTACTTGGAGCCGATGAGATGTATATGTATATATCTACGATACCTTCGGTGACCGAGTGCAATACCAATTGCATGGTATCTATGCATTTTTATTGCAAGGCAAGAGGCGTTGTTCTGCAATTCATTGCAAGACATGTTTTCAATTTAGGACATTGAAAACATACATTAATATGTTATATTTTTTTTATAATAGATTTATAAAACATATATATTAGGGAATTACATGGACTTACCATTTATACGAGAACATAACTATTTACTTCGAAAATCGATGGGAGCAACTGTATGAAACGAAAGTAACGACTTCAACGAATCCCCTGGTCTTATTTTGATTGGCGGTATCAGAGGCACTCGGCGGTCTATTCATTTCTCGGTTGGAGATGTTGACTCATCAAGCAACGATAGATCGCCTATTTTATGCGGCCGTTTGGCTTGGAATTATGTTGTATTTTGATCATTTTATTTTAAATGTTTTTTATTGTTTTTAGTATTTATACAAGTTTATTTCATAAGGATTGCTGTGTTGGGTATACGTGACCACTGGCTGTATTATTCATTATGGCAAGTTTAAGATGAAAGGATTCCGCCTGGGTATCAGTGCATAGCCCAAATCGGACAAATTAACGGTTAAAATGTATATGAGTCAGTTAATTAGTGCGCTTTCACCAGGGATATCGGGCTCTACATAGCGCAATATTGAAATGATATATAGGTATGATAAATCGAGACGGGGGGCTTGGTACGGTTAGCGTATAGTAGTGTTTACTTGTTACATTGTGTAGTTATTATTTGCGTATTGATTATTTACAGAATGCAAGTTAATTTGTATTAAGGAATTACACCTCGTTCTGTTGTTAGCTAACAATTTAGCTTGTGGTTTGAATTTGATATTGTGGGCGGTTAACGTATTATGGGGTATATAATATAAATTCAGAGTTTTGTTTCTGACATATAGGAATAAACTACCCGGTCTGGCTGCCATTTGTTCATATCTTTCAGTTATGATTGTAGTATTGTGATGTTTTGGCCATATCCAGGAAATGTTTGATAAGTTAGGCGTGGCCGTCAGTTTTCCTGATCGATAGGGTGGGAATAATTGATTGGGTAGTTAGCGTATAGAAGAGAGGCCTTATCTATAGCAAGTTTACTCGACTAGAGATGCATGATTTATCAAAAAATTCTACAAAAAAAAATATTCTATATAGTATTATGTAGAAATACTCCTCTTAATTTATTATAGATCTCGGGTATATATCAATCGCACATATTGCTGGCTTATCCGTCGTATTTACTAATTGGGATTTGCATGTAAACGCTTTAGGTTAGCTAACGATTTTGATTATAGTATTGACGTATTGACGTATTGACTCTCTCGTTAGCTCGTCCCGTTTCTTTTCGGTAGGCCTGTTAACTAAAAGTTTATTGTCGATATGACTGATTGTTGTGCCTCTTAGCTGGCCGTTTATGGTTGGTGAGCTTTGTTAGTATTTCCGTCTATATGTTCCACGCCTTCATTATTCCCTATGTAGATCCCATTTCTGAAAAATAATACATGTCTTTAGTCATGTATTATAAGGATTTTGTACGTTATTTAGGGTTACTTAGGAATTAGATAAGGTTACCCGTATTAAATTTTTACAAGAACAATTATTTATATTCATTAATAGAAACATGGTATCAGTTTGGTTTAGGAATGTGGTATAGATATGAACGGGTATCGTAGTATTATTAATTTATTACGCATGATGTCACAGTATGTGTTCAATGTCAGATATTTTTCTTTCGGTATAGCTTTTATGGGTCACCGTAGGAGGTAAAGTATAGGATTATTTCTATTAATTACTTTTGGGTGATGCATATCGGCATCATGTATTGATTGACAATACACTTTCCATACTGGTGTAGGATTTATCATCTGGGAGCGGTTTTTCTCCGGTCTATTTGGTTCTAGACTGCTGCCCTTAGTAGACATTTTAGATAGATTTATACCTTTTGGTAGTATTATATGCATCCTTTTAATACCTACCCTTGTAACCAAAAGTTTGTTTTTAAGCTACAGCGATCTTTTTATCGACGCTAATTTTTAAATTATAGTTACATGTTTATCATTTCGAATCTAAACAGGATTTTTCTTGCTGGCGCCGACATTCGCATTCAGTATGTGTCCGCGGATATTCGAAATAGCACTCAAAGTTTGATACTAGATTTTCTCTCTTCATGTTTCATTTAAACAATTTTAAAACAAAGTCATGTATACAATTGATTGTATTATCCCATTTTACATTTCATATACATGATCTGTTTTATTATCCCATTTGATAATTTGGTTCCTTTCATTTTTATATGTTTTTTCTTCAGATTATGTTTTATTGATATCACTATCACACGTTTCAATATCACTGTCACTGGTTTCCATTTCACTTAATGTATCACATGTTTACCAATATTGTCTAAGGTTTGGGTCTTCTCCCCCCAATTCGATTTAGCCATATTCACCAATTCTTCATACGTCCTACTTACGAGTGTTAGTGGTAACGCACTTTTTTAACCGCTCGCACCCTGTTGATCACTTTTTATCTCGTTATTTTTGAAACCCAGGTCCGGTTTATTATGTTCTATCAAAGGCCTTTTGCATCCCTAGAGCTTGTATTTTCTCATTCATTTGTAATATTATCATACTCAAGATAAATGGTGTAGTTTGAGATGACGCCAAAACCCGAACGTGGAACTTTATTTGCTTAACTTTATCTCCGCAGTACAAATAACACATACCTCCGTGTTACCCTTTACGTTAAAATATTTCCAAATCAAACTTGCCGACATCCTGTCACAACAAAAGCAGACCGTTTGCTGAATGAGATCAAATCCTACTCCGATTTAAATTTCCTTTAACACCGTTGCCATGTAGCTGTTTACAGGGTCGGTACTGTCACCGTTGCTGGCACCAAATAGCCATTCGCAGGGTCGGTACTGGCACCGTTACCGGCACCATGTAGCTATTTACAGGTTCGGTACTGGCACCGTTGCCGGCACCGTGTAGGCATATACACACATTTTTGTATGCATATACAGACTCGGTCGACATCTGGAGTATTTTCACTATAGATTTGTGATGTAGGGGCCGTAAGCCTAACCCATTCTAACACAACCTAGTATTATATATTTTCATAGTTTTCATACTTATGTTAGGCTTTCATTCATTGATTTAAGCTTTACTCATATCAAGCCTCTCCACTTGGCTCTATAGTTTTTACCAATCTTTAGCAGTTTATGTACATATATATATTTAATTTTTTTTTCACTTCACTTGTTACAACCACAGTAATATCGATTACTTCACGTAATGTTATGTTATGTCTCGTTAATAGACTGTAAACTTCAAACGATTATGTATTCATGCTCGCATATATCAGTATCAATGATAGATGTTGAAGCGTTGGCAATGAATTTCAACATGTCTTTGATCTATATGCTACATTCATTTATTGGTTAGAAAAGTTATATGTATGGTGTAATGTTACAATGAGATATTTTTTTGCACTGTTTTATTTGTTGCTCGATTTGAAAGATGATCAGCTTATCGTCGCGTTATGTTATGTATTATCTAATATAGGGAATTGATCTTAGCTTAAGTAACTTGATTTTCTCTCTTACCATTTTCGTGTAATCAACGAACATTCACTACATCCACTCCAGCATTTTACTATAGATCGGTGATGTAAGAACCGCAGTCAACAGAAAATCTAGATTATGAATCACGCCTAACCTAAATAATTAGCGATGTATATATCAATGTATGACAACATATCAAAGCAAAATCAAAATCAAAACGAAGCGAATATAATACTGTCAGCTGCATTTCTACCTAGTCAACCTAATCAATGGCATCCTAATCAAGAAGTACATAATTCATGTACTTCTTGATTAATTAATTTACGCATTATACATATCAAATCACTCCATTTCGCTCGATATTTTTTCACATATCTTTTGAATATCACACACAATGGAGACACATACAAACTTTTGTATGTATGGACGATGTCAGAGCCGACACCATGTAGGTACATACACACTTTTGGATGGATGAACGAGGTCAGTGCCGACACATTGCACACATATCTACTTTTGTATGATATACAGAATCGGTTTGGTATCATGTACTCACATATATACTCATTATAGCTTAGAGCGTAGAGTAGATTTAAAAATTATTGTTGCACCTTGTACTGCCTATCACAGTACAAAAATAGTTATCATTTGTCATAATTTTCTGTAGATATATGATCTAAGAGGTCACCCAACGTCATCATATGTAGAATTTTGATATACGTCTGCAATTTTTTTCATGCGTTTACGTGTGTGTGTGAGTGTGTATGTGTGTGTGTGTGTTTGTGTGTGTGTGTGTGTGAGGGTGTGTGTGTGTGTGTGTGTGTGTGTGTGTGTGTGTGTGTGTGTGTGTGTGTGTGTGTGTGTGTGTGTGTGTGTGTGTACGTGTATGATATGAGCAGCCAACCTAACCTATCCTATCATACCCAAATATTATATATTTATTTTCAACTCTCCACGTTTGTGTTGAATATTTTTTGTAGTGATTTTAGCTTTGTTCATATCAAATCTCTCCACTTGGCTCTACGTTTTGATCTACATTAGCAGTGGAATACACTTTTCAATTTTGATA